>VYZP01022937.1:13619-24975 GCA_013400635.1 Hypocryptadius cinnamomeus | reverse complement strand
AAGCTTTTTTTTTTTTTCCCCAAGGAGGCCAAATAATTCTAAGGAAGCAAAAACAATAGTGGATTGTTCCAAAGTTTCTGTATATCTCATTCAGAGCTTTCCCTACTGAGTTAACAGCTGATGCCTGTTCAGCAGGAGTGGGAGCTGTCATTTTACAGCTTTTTTACAAAAGCAGAAAGGAAAAACCCATAGTATTACCTTCCAGAGCATTTTCAAAGATGGAGAGGAATTCCTTTTTCAGTGAAAAAGGCATTAGGCATTATTTGATGGATAGCTACATTTTACAGGTGCTTGTTATGGAGGGAAAAAAATCACATTGATCACAAGCTCCTTGTAAAGATATGGGGCCCAAAGGCCAATGCTGTTCCTCTGATAGCAGCCAGGATACAGAGACAGGCTTTGATCTCAGCTGTGTGTCAATATGACATCAAATGCTGGCCTCCAGAGGAACAAGCTATCACTAATGTACACTCTTGATTGATTTAGACAGCTTGTTTTCCTCCTGCTTTCAAAGGCGATGTTGAAATGCTCTTCCCTGCTGGACTTACCCATTACTCCTAGAGAGGGCAAAAGAAAGCAAAGGAGAAACTGCTCTGGCTGAAATCACAGTGCAAATGAGTGGGGCAGCAGTTATGTCATTTAAAAAACCAGTGTAGCTAAATATGTCTACTGTCTTCCCAAAATCTGTGAAAACACTGGCATTTTAATTGTTACATGTGTGTGCTGGCCCCCTGAAGAACCAGAGCCCTGATCTGTTATTGTATGGAGAGAACTGTGGGCAGAGAATGAGTGCAGTGTAAAGTCAAGAATCCCCCTGAATTTTTATTTGGGAATGCTGGCTGAATTATGTGATCGATAAAAGCATCGTGCGAACAGCAACTTTGTGTGGAATGTTCTTGTGGGTGGCTGCTCCATGTAGATTAAGACAGAGAGGACACTGGACAGCACTGATGCCACATCATGCAGGTGTTAGTTGTGTGAGATCAGAGAGAGGAGAGGAGAGGGACACCACTTTGGTGTCTTTGATGGACATTTTTGCTGTTGCAGCTCTCTGAGCTGTGTGAAGTACACTCACTTTGTAACTGGCTGAGACAGTCCAAAATGCTAATTCTGATTTCTTCCTCCAAATAAATCATCAGCACTCATTATATTTGCCACTTGCTGGGCAGCATCCAAGTGTCATGCGGACACTTTTAGAAACGAATGCAGAATGGATAAATTGGCACCTAGAGAATTGTCTTTTGCAATTGATATACGCTATGGTCCGCTGCTTGATTTGTACCTTAAATGCCACAGATGATCTGTATAGCTTGGGCTTGATTAAAAGAAGCACTAGAATGAAAATTAGAGTCAGCAGACTCTAATTTTGTTTATTTTTCTGCCTTCTGCTTGTGAAATAAAAAGGGAAGAAGAGAGCAAAAGAAAGAAGGGGTAGGAAGTTGATGGTCAGTGTCCTGCTAGGACTGTCCTGCTGTCCTTCCTTGTCCTAACAGGGAAGCTGTTGACTCTGGACTACAGGCAGGCCACATTCAAATAATGTGCCAAAGTGTTTGAGATCAAGAGACCCATATGCAATTCCCACCTTCTGGGAATGCCAGGGGAGCAATATCTAACTTGGGCACTGGCAGCAGCTGCTAGCATATATCCCTGCATCATGATCAGAGTAAGTTTTATTTTGTAGAAAAAGTAAGTAGTGGATGCATTTGGGTGAACAGATGGAGCTGAGGAGTAGCAAAAGTCACACGCCCCTTTCTAACAACAATCCAAGCCTACCAGAAAAAAAGGATGTGGGTTTTGGTTTCTGTTTTTCCGTGTCTTGCACAGTTAAAATGGAAGAGTCTGTTGGGAAGGCAGGGAAGGCAGTGAGGGAATTGAGGGCAGACGAGCTCACAGCATGAGAAACAAACTGCTCTCTCTCTTAGAGTGCATGGAGCTTGCCATAGGGCTTGCTTGTATAGGGATTGCTCTCTGCCATGCTCCTTAATTGCACATGAAAGCAGCCTGGTCTGAAAGTGTCTTTGCATGTAGTGTTCATAAACCTTCCCTCGGGAGGGAGGTCAGCCTGTGCAGTATTGTACTCGTGGGCCTATCTGTGAAATTGTGTGCTTCAGGCTGCCCTAGGCCTGGATGCAAAAGGGGTTTGATACTCCCTCAGGCTGGGGAGTTGCCTGCTCAATCTGTTTCCTGAGATTGGAGCATCATCTTTGCACAAATACAACCATGATAACCCTGGGAGATGTGGATGTGTCCCCCAGCTCTTACACCTGTGCACTCAGGGTGTGCTGGGCAGTGCTGTCCTGCCTACCTTACTCCACATTCATGGGCTGCCAGTTGGCCTTGGACAGAATAACTGATGAATAGGTACTTCTGGCTGGAGAGGGAAGATGAACTAGGCTTTTTTGGAACACTTCTCTGCAGTTTGAGAGCCCTTGGAGCTTCCAAGGCAGACCAAGTTGGCCTGGAAGATCAGGGCAGACAGAGAGTGGTTTCTTTTTAAAACCAGAAATGGGCTGCTGCTGTAAATCTGAGAGGTGGATATGAATCTCTCCTGACTCTGGGGATGAATCTGTCTCCCTTCTTGTGCTCAAGGAAGGGAAGTTCTCTCTGGTTATGAGGATGTTTGTGGAGGTCAACAAGCCAGGTTAGGTATTTCTAGCTTCACACATGCACATGTGAACCACCTCCATCCGTTACCAGCTCCGCAAAAAATACCCCTGAGGGGCCAGCAACAGCTTCTAGGTAGAGGAAACATCCAACAACTGCTTGGGAAGGAAGAAGGAAGAAACTGGATTTTTGCTTCTGCTGCTGTAACTAATTTCTAGGCCATTTGTGTTTGTTCTGATGCTCAGGTTAGGACCCATGTTTGGGTTAGGAAAGAATTATTTGGTATCAGATTTTATCAGTCTGGTAAGGGCAGTGCAGAAGGGAGTATACAAGAGCAGAAATCTTGCCTAGTGACTATTTTGAATCAGTGTTTAACAGTTCCAGGACTTGGTTTGACTTCAAGAGAGTTACAATCCAAGTGTGGCTTGGCTTGGCATGGCTTGATGGACCATGAATAAAACTTGCTGAGATGGCAGCTTATCTACCACTGAACAGGAGCTGGTGTTGACAAAAGAGCCACAAGCATCCTCTGCAGCACCTCCAGAAGAGGCTGCTAGGTGGGAAGAAATGTACAGAGTTTGTCTAGCAGACTGACATGACTAGGAGCACAAGTAGGGAGACTGGTCATGATACAGGAACCAAGAACAGTCTTGGATTTATTCTCAAGAAGGTGACAAGAGAGGCTCTTAGAGGTGGTAAGAGCAATTTTAAATTATCCTTTCCCAAAGAATCCTTTGGGGTAAACTGTATTCACCCCTAAAAGTCCACACAGAGGTCAGCAGTGATGATCTTAGCAAAATGCTTATTGGTGTCCTGTGACTTTATAATGGTCTTGTTCCCTTGTAATGGAGCTGCTGATGCATATCAAGTAATAAGAAATTTATTGTGTTTTCCTTAATGCTCCAAGAGTCTTATTCTAACACAGAAGTTAGAAACCTCACTTTGGCTGTAAAAAAACCCCTCCTGTTATAATTGGATGACATGCTGCTGAGCACTGTAGGTTTGAGGAAAATAGGAAACAGTATGAGAGCTGCTAACTAGAATGGGAAACACACTGGGATTACTGGAGGAGTTATGGAGAAGCCTGTGGGCAGCTACAGTTCAAGAGGTGCTGGTATCCCATGCTGGAGAGCAGACATATGAGTTAAGGCAGAGCAGAGAGAATACCTGAAACAACGAATTGTTCACAAAACAGAAAATGTAAGAGGTTGGTGGGAGTAGGATGGAGGAGGTGGTTCCAAGGGCAAAAAGAAAACAAAAAATAGGCTGGGGGAATAATGTTGGCCAGGCTGAGATCTGCCACTTAATAACACTTGACAAAATGCAAATAATTTCTCCTTCCTAAAGATCTGCCAGGGGATGCCTCAGCTATCTGGGGTCAACGATTAACACTCCTACCTCCTTTTCTATTGCTCCATTGAGATGAGGAGCTGGCACATGTCTGAGGGAGAAAAAAACTTGCTGTGGACCACGGAGCAGCAGGATTTGCCAGCTTGCTTCTGACTGCCCAGCCCATCCCTGCGATACAGCTCAGCCAGGCTCGTGTTTGACTTCAGCAGACGCTGCTTGTGGGCTTTGTAGAGGTGCACAGGGATAATCAGGATTTGGTTTCTGTTTGCTTGCTAATTTCAGCCCCTGCTGTGAGATTTGGATGTTTCTGAGGATTCTGTATTAGCTTTAATGATTAAAAAATTATTTCAATGCTTAGTGAAGAAGATGCATGATCTATCATAGAAGCCGCTTAGCAACAGGACTCATTAAGACACGTATTAGTACAGAAAGATATGCTTGCCCCAGCGCCCTCTTGGAATGACTATCCACTCATCTAAACAAGATAAAGGTCTTTGCTGGCCTCCTCTGAGGCCAGAGGATAAAGCAGTCAAGTGTGAAACAAGATTTCTTGGTTCTTTTTCTGGCTTCAACTATGCGTCAGTATGTGGATCTGGGCAAATCATTTCACCTGCTTCAGTGCCTCAGTTCCCCCACAGGTAAGATAAGCACAACAATGTATAAGCACTCTGGGGAAATGACTTTCAAGTGCCTAAGCTCATTAGAGAAAAAACAACCAGCACAGTGAATAAAACTGTCTCAGCCCCTTGCTGGTAGTTTGTACTAACCACACGGTTCACTTTGTCCTCCTGAAGCCCCACGTACAGTTAGCTAATTACAGGGGAGAAAAAAGATCTTCTCCTAGCTCCTTACCACCTGGTGGTAGCCAAGCACAGATGTTAAAACTTGTCATTTGGCTCAAAAGAATTACTTTTAGGCAAAGCATTTCTGGTTATCCTTCAAGGAAGGAAAGGGTCTGCCAGTTCTGGGGCAGGATCTAATTTTGCTCGAAGGAACACTGTTAAATACCATGTCTGAGAGGAGAACAGTAATACTTTGTGTTTTATTCCCAGAGTCATTCACTGAATCTCTCAGGCAGCAACATTCTTAGGAGGAAAAACAGAGGTGGGGTGGAGGAAGCAGGTGTAAGGGCAGACATTTCAGTCCACAGTGAAAAAACTGAGGCATTCCTGATTCTTCGGCTTACATGCAGGACATTCAACTTCATACCTGGATGCAGAAGCTGTGGTCACACCTTAGTGTGGGGTAAGGGTAAAGGAAACATAAATGAAAGGAAGACAAGGGAAGAAAAATAGGTGTAGGTGAGAAACTAAGGTGTGACTGAAAGTGATTCCTGAGGAAGGGAAAGGGAACAGAAGAAATGAGGTTAATGGGAATGCGAAAGTTGGAGAAAGGAGGAGGAGGAACGAACAAGGGTGAGGACACCAAGTGGGACAGCAAGCAGGAGGCACAGTCAAATCATCTGAGTGCTCTCTGAAGAGATTGCATATTTTGTTTCTGCCCCTTGCCTTAAAATTGCAGGAATGTGGCGGCACAGCACTGGCGCTCTGATTTATTAATTCCATCCCGTCCCACAAGCCCATAAAACAAAAGCATCTGTGTTTGCTCAAGAGAAAACCATGAAGGGCCTCATTCACGTCAGAGGTGGAGAGAGAAGCTGGCAGATAGAGAAAAGTCATCGTCTCCTCCTTCCTTTTCACCTTTGTGTGGATCTGGGCTGGGGGAAGGGCCTTGGGAGAGAAGGATCCAGAGGATGAGGTATCAGCAGGGAGAAAGTTAAGATCACCCTGGCATTTGTGCTGGAGAAAGTGGAGGGGAAACACAATGAACACAAATGGGTGGACCAGTGAGGAAGCCAGCCCAGCACAGCAGAGAGGACAAGACCCCTTGCTGCCACCCAGGCTCACCCAGCACTGGTCTCTGAAGTGGCACTTTGTGCAGTATTACCCCAATGAACGTCAGTCCCATTGCTGTGGTCACAGTCAGGGCTTTCATGAAGCCTAGCACTGTTGCCTAACTCATAGCTATGGACATAACCATAAAAATAAATTAAATCTGCCAGTCATAGTTGAAATACCCCTTTACAGCTGTTTTTAGCTTTCAGAATGAGAGAGGGTCAGGGCAAGATGAATGTTAACTATCCTACTTTAACAACTGGGGCATGAAAGGGGAGAGGAGCCAGCAACCTCTACTCCTGCCAGGCAAGGATCAACTGTGCTGTTTTTATCAAGAGGCACTGGGAGATTTTTATTGAGAGCAGAGGACCTTGCTAAAACCCTGCCCTTAAGGACAGTGTCTTTAGAAGCCAGGCTACCCTGCAGTGCCCCAGGGGAGCATCACCTCAGGAGAGGCAGGGTCTGCAAGTTACTGCTGCCTGCCTGGCCCTTGGCTTTTCCTCCCAGTTCTCCCACACAAGGATTGCTGAGGAGCAATCCTGCTTTGCTTAGCAAATCACAGTTCCCATGTGCCCTGTACTCCCACACACAGACCCACCGTGAACTTAGAACGAGACAACACTGCTGCTCTAAAATCTTTTATCCAGAGCTGAGATTGCCCGACTGCTAACCCTGTTCAGCTCCAAGTAATCCCAGCACTTTGCTTGGCTAGAGGTTGGCTGTACTGGGAATAAATGCCCTTGCTCTCATTGACAAGAGGTAACATCCAAAGAAAACCATTTCCTTTTGCAATGCAGCATTATTCATAGACCAGCACCACATAAAGTTGCCAGGATGCTGGCAGTCTGCTAAAATCCACAACACAGGCAGGGGAAGTGGCAGCGTAAGCACCACTGGACGAGCTCAAATCTCAGCAGAAGTTAACCTGAACCTGCTCCAGCTTACAAAACCCAAGCCTACAAGAGCTAAGTGTCAGCACACAGGCTGGAAAATACTTTTTTTTTTGCTTCTGCCTGGAAATGAAAATATGCCCTAGTGATCTTCACTTAAACACGTCTGTGTCCTTTTGTCCTTCATCTTACATTGATCAGTGTTGGGGGTTTTGGAAGGCATAAAAAATCCTATGCTAGAGGATGTGAGAGGTTCAACCCTGAAGATTTAAATATCTTTCAAGTGGACTGCCCTGTCCAGTGATGAACAACCTACTATCCATCACAATTTCTACTCTTCCTGAATCCTACACTCAGCATCAGCAGCATCTTGTAGCACAGAGTTCCTTATGTCACAATGCACAGCATGGGAAAATACTTTTATCATCAAATTGCTACCTTTCATGTTTTCCTGAATGCAGTCCAGTTCCTCTACTGAGAAAAGCCCTGCAGAGAAGCATTCATTCTCCCTCTTCTGTGTTGTTGATTGCTTTGTTTTTCACCCCAATGTCCCTCCTCATGTGTCTTCCTGAGCTAACTAACCCCATCTTAAGGACTCCCTCTATGTGAGCCAGGCATTAGTGGGATTACCTGATCAGAGTGGGGATGAACAGCAAACAAAATCTGAAGGTCCCTTTGCTGGAGCTGTGGATCCCATTTCTGTGTCTCAGACCTGGGAAGCTGTGTCTCATGAGGAAACTTAGATCACGTTTTATAAATCTCAGGAATTTGCAGAGTGCAATGTTTTCATCTCAGGCAGAAAGACGCCAGACAGCCCCCCACACTGTGTGGTGGAGGAGGCCATCAAGGTAGCCTGCACAGCCTAAAACAGCATTAAAAGCTAAAGGAGCAAATTTTCATAAGTGTGCTGACCACGGGTTGAGATGCAGTTTGGAGACATACCCCAACCTGGAGGAATCAGTGGGGTCTGGCCAGCGTCCCTTTCGAAGAACTGGTCTTGGGCAGTCATGTGTGCACCCGAGATGAGGACGCTGACAGCCCCAGGTCTCGTCCATGCCCTGTATTTATTAGTTTTTTGTGGTAGTGGTAGGTTTTAAATGGCAGTCCTGTTAGGCTGAGCTGCTTCCCAGCAAGTGCTTTCCAGAGAGGCAGGGGCCTCTCGCCTGTGAGACAGATGATCTGGGGCTGTCTCAGCTCTGACGCGATGAGCTGCCGTGTCTCCCTTGTAAAGAGGGGGTAGTCATCCTGACAAACAGCTCTGTATGTGGGCAGGGAGTGCTCTTAATCACACATGCAGAGTGCTCGGAGATCTTGGGATGGGAAGCGGTGCAGAAAAGCGTAATGCTTATTATTAGTTAGAAAGGCCAGGAGCAAAAAGGGCAGAGTGATTTTAGACTCCTCCAGGGCCCTGGAGGTGTGTGGGACCCAGATTCCAGTCTGGCTTATTGCCTCCTTTTTAGGCTTCTTCTTTTATTAGGAACAATTAGATACAAGGAGGAAGGGGACAGATATCATCTTTCCTGTGTACATCCTGCAGAATAATTGCAGAGCTTTCTCAGAGCAATTTTGCATGCTCAGTAAAGGGCATCTTTGAAGCCTATCAAATATCTCATCCCTTGTAGGCATACATATGAAGGCTTGCAACACATGTCTTTATTGCTCCCAAGTATTGTGAACAGGAAAGACCATCAAAAGTGCTCAAGGCAAGGAAGAAGAGGCCTTGGAAGTAGTTCCAGGAGGTGGATGGAGTTGTGGGGTGGCTTCTTATGTTTGGAACAGGAACTTTGCCTCCTGAGGCACCGGAGGAAAGCAAGAGGTGACTGTGCACTGGCACCCTGGGAGAGAGGGGCAGCCGAGGCTGGAGTTATGAAGGCACTGAGAAACACAGGAATGTGTACAGCACTGTCATTGGCAGGTGATTACCGTGGTGAAAAGGGTAGGAAAGCCATCCAGGGGTACAGCTGGAGACAATCCAATGCAGGCTCCTGCCAGCAAGTTGCCTGCTAGGTACAACTTTGGTCTCGGACACTAAGGACATCTCCTGGACTGCTGCTGAAGCAGGGGAAAGTTTCCTGCCAAAAAGCACCTTTACCAGTGCTTCATAGGCAAGAAGAAAGGTTGCTGGGTACACAGAAAACACAGCCTTGAGCTGTCCAGTACAACCTTGGACACTCTGCAGGGAAGATGTCATTAGAGAACACAGGCACTAGGCACCAAAATATTCTGAAACCATGGAAAGAATATGAATTTAAGGGCTGTACATTGTGGAAGTGTTTTCTCTCTTGCGTACATTTAGCTGCTGTATAGCTCTGTACAGCTCCCTAGGCAACAGTCTTCCCAGATGACACTGTAACAAAGCCCAAAGGTGCGGGAGCTTCCCTCATTAAAAAGGTTGTCGTGGGAGCAAGTGTCCTCAGCCCAACTGCTTTGTTTTCTATCCCGTGGCTGTTCAAGTGTCTTGCAAGCCAGGCTGAGGCCCTTTGTTGTAAAGGTGGCTGCATCTCAGCTGTGCTCTGTGTCAGCTGGTTGAATTGCTTTGGGATTGTAAGGTTGCCTAGATGATTTCGCTATTATTATAATAATTATTATTATTACTATTATTATTATTACTACTATTATAGTTACTGCATTCAAAATGCCAAAGAAGAGCTTTAACTTGGTCTCACTAGATTTCTGAAACACCCGATAACGATGTGCTAGCTGCACATCTACCTCTGTACGTTAACTGCTCTGCGGAGCCTTAATTCAATGCAGACTGAAGTGCCCTGAAAGCAACACCTAAGTCACTCCTGGGAGGGACAGGGGGAGGGACGGCAGGAATCACAGTCCCGGAGCTCCTGGCCTCACACCGGGCAGGCACAGTGTGCGCTCAGCTACTGGCGCTATATCCCTGCTGTGCCTGCCAACAGAGAGATTCCAGGAAACCATGGAGCAGGCACCAAGCAAAGGTGATGGAGCCCCCACATCCTGCTCCGGGACACGGAGAAAAGGGGATTAGCAGCGTGCAAACAGATGTGACACAGGCTGTCACATACAGCTCTGCCAGTGGCCTCCTCCTGCCCTGTAACCCTCTCTATTTCCTGAGATAGAGGTCCCCATAATGTCCTACTGAGGAATCACATTTTAGAATATTGATGGCCTCCCTTCTGTGAGGTTCCTATCCTGCTGTCTCTGTGCACCTATCTCCCAGCTTGTCGAAGTGCTATATGGCCCCTGTTCCTCGTCTGTCTGAGGCTAGTGAGGTCAATGCCTTGTCCTTCTGCTGGCTGTCCAGAGGTACAAGGTGTGAACCATTTTTCCCTTTTTGCACCTGATGAGATTTAAGCCCAAGCAGAAGTGGGTGATCAGACTCATGTGTGAAGCTGCTGTACCTTGCTACACTCTCTGCATATGTGCTTTGCACAAGGAAGCCTCCTCTGGGTCCAAAAAATGAGCTGAAAGTACCTGCAGTGGCTGCATCGCTCACTCTCCCCCACTCACTTGCCGAGCTGTGTGGACTTCGAGTTTTTGGACGGGTATTTATAGCTTGTCATTATTGCTCTGCTATGGTGATGCTTGGTGCTGCCCTGCTGATTCCAACCCCTTCTCCCCAGCTGCACAGAAATTGCCCCTTGGTAGCTTTCCCTAAGGAGTTACTGAGGAACTGGCTGCTTCTCTCCAGATTTGCAGCACCTTGAGGGGTTTCTCTCTGTCATGCATTAGCTGCTGAGCCTCTCCCTCTTCTCCCCTGGCCCGAGGCTGGATGGGTCAGTGGCTGGAGCGGGAGGCCGAAAAAAACCTACTTTCCAACTCGCCTACCAAGATCTACCCCAAGCTGCTCCAGAAAACCAGCAACTGCATCCTCAGCAGATGCCCGTGTGTGAGGCAGGGGTAGAACCGGGCAGAACTCTTCCCCAAACCTCCTACTCTTGCCCTCTCCCAATCCACGTTTCCAGAGCCTCTCACTGGGACGCCCACCTGGTCGGTTCCCAGCGAGGCTACCTGTGCCTGTACACAAACCCCTTGTCGCCCTTCTGTAGTTTGGCTTCTCCGGTGTTTGTCACCAAGAGGCGCAGTAAAACCTCTCTGGGAGCAGCGGCGTGCCCGGGACCGGCGTTTGGGTACCCTTGCTCGGAGATCCCGGCTGCGAGATTCCCGGGTGGACACACACCAGGAATGAAGGCATCTCCCCACAGCTGGAAAATTCCACCCTGGGATTGGGATGTCCTGGAAGGTGTCCGGACCAAGGTGTGGGGGGATGCAAGGACAGGGGCTCCCCGTCAAGCGCGGAACCGGTTCTGGCGCTGAGCAGGGATGAAGTTCGAGGATACAGCTGCCGGTCGCGGGGCAGGGCACCCCTCCAGCGCCAAGCGCCGGGGGACCGCAAGGTCACCGCGGTATCCCCGGCGCTGCTCCCACCCGCAAAGCCCCGGTGCCCGAGCGCGGAGTCTCCCGCTTACCTGGCGAGATGGGCCGGTCACGGCGGAGACGCCGGGGAGCCGGGCGCGGGGCGGCACCGCGCCGGGGGCTGCCGGGGGAGCATCGCCCGCCGCCGGGCGGAGGCGTGTCCTCCCTGCGCCCTGGGAACGGCACCGGGACCGGCACCGGGACCGGCCCGTCGGCGCTGCCGGCGGATGG
>VYZP01022937.1:1483-13434 GCA_013400635.1 Hypocryptadius cinnamomeus | reverse complement strand
CCTGTAGGAGACTTCTCCTTGCACTGGGCTGCACAGCACACATCTATCCCTCCCTTACTCTTCTGAGGGTTGTGACTGCCATATTCCAGGAGTTTCTCCCAAAGAGGTTTCAGCTCTCAGCAAACCATGAAGCACGCAAAGTAGCACAGTCCCAGGCTCAGGTGGGGACCTGTTGATCACGATAGCTTCAGGTAACAAAGCTCCTGCCATGGGATGCAGTAAGCAGGGAAAAATGTTTTGAGATCCTTGGCTGGCAAGTGTTCTTAGAGAACAAGAGAAGTCTGTCTTCTCGGGATAGCTGGCAGGTCTTGGCCACATTTCTTTCTAGAGCAGGCATTTCTGAAAACACCTTGGAAAGAAAGATATCAAGTGACATTTTACAGCCCAAATGACATTTACAAAGTGAAACAGAGATGCAAACCCAACACAGGCAAAGCAGCAGGCCAGTGCCAGTGCCTTTGCTCACCTGCTTCTCCCTTTGCCAAGGAGACATTCCAAGCGGTTGAGTTCAGTGCCCAGAAGGACTATGGCCATGCTCACCACTACTGTGCTTATGGCTGTGCAGACCCACTGGCTGTGTCCTTCTGCACCTCTCCCCCAGCTAGAGCAGGGCATGGAGTGCTGCTCTTCACTAAGTGTATCGAGGGCTGCTCTTATTCTGCCCTGGCATCCTAGGCTGCCCTTAATGATAGGAAGCCATCCAGCCATCCATCCATCCAGCCATCCTCAGTGTTGGAGGCATGAAGAACCCAGGTTGCATGGTCAGCCCAGAAGGGTTCTGTGTGCTTGTGGATGAAAGCCAGCATGTGGGTGTCAGGAAATGGTGACATGCTTCCCCACAGATGGCTCAGCAGAAGCCTGAATTCCTCTTGCACTACTGGCAGAAGCATTTCCCTGCTCCAAGAATGAGTTGGCTGGGTTGTTCCAGCTCTGCAGCACCTTGATTTTAGGAAAATCTGCACCAAAGAAATTGATTGCCTACACCTGCAAGGCATTGAATCTTTCAAAATTCCCTGGGATAAGGCAGAGACTTTATCCTCCTGTGGCTGGGGGAAGAACTTGAGGAGGAGTTAATTGACTGATAATTAACCACAGGCATCTTGGGTGATTAGTGAGCTGCAGGCAAGCCTTGGGTGAATACCGTAACCCTGGGACCTCTCTAGGAGAGATTGGTTAAAGACTTTGACTTCTGGGGTTCTCTCTGGAGTGGAAAAGCATGAGGAAGAGATCAGGTCCAAGGCTGCTGGAAACTCTGGAAGCCCAAACTACTCAGGCTTTGCTTACTCATACTCCAGGCTCTCCCTTTTTATGTCCGTAACCTTTGACATGGCTGTTTCACTGCGACACAGAGCCACAGTTTAGTCAGTCTGTCCTATGATTGGACTGGGGATGCTGAGAGTCAGCAGTGCAGGAAGATGCTTCTCCTCATGCCACAGTCAGAGCTGGCTTCTGGCAAAAGCTGCACACTTCTGCAATGAGATTCAGTTCTGGGGCAAGTGGGTCTGTGCAGAGATATTTTTCTCAGATAAAGCATCCACGGTAGATTTATTGGAGGGGACAGTGGAGTATCCAGAGTGCTACAGTCCTCTTTATCCCTCCTGAAGGCAGCGGCTGGGGCAGTGTGTGTTCCTAGCCACACGGCAGCGGAGTCGCTGCCCTACTAAGACCTTCCTGCCACCACAGCTCTGTCCAGCACAGACATATGCAGCAATCCACACTGCAGTGCTCTGGGTGGCAGCTCTTTCCTGGCATGCTGTACCTTCCTAGGCCATCTGCCCCTGTCTCTGCCCACACTTCCTCCACTGAAAGTACAACATGAAACTCCACAAAACCTCCATCCTGAGGCTGCCACTAAGCTAATCTCCTTCCCAAGTGGTAAGTGCTTCAAGATCCTGGGAGAGATGCTGTTGGAGAGGGTAGCTTACAGGTGCAATCTGTGTGCAATTTATTTCTGCAATTTGCTTTTCTTGCTTTTTCACTGCCATGCTCTAAGGGGCCTGATGCTGTGTCAGCCTTGAGGCAGACCCACAGACCACATCCCTGAATCTTGCAGCAGTAAGAACATTCCCACAGCAGAGGAAACACTGTGGAAAATGTTCACTGACTCGTGCTGCAAAGGAGGAAGCTGTGCCGCAGCGCTGTGAGCCTCCCGAGGTCTTACTCCATCTGGGCTGAGTGGCTGCAGCTGCTCCCCACTCTCCTGACTCACCTCTCCTGTTGCAGCTCTCAGAAGCAATGCATGGTACAGTGTGTGTCTGAGGCACCTTATAGGATTGGGGGAGCGAGTTGTTCACACTTCCCACCCTTCCTTTTGACAGGGGATTTGGCTACAGGGCAGCAGGGACCTTGCTGATGTCCTCTGCTGTGGGAATGTGTGTGGTGCTGTGCTGTTGGGACCATCTGTTCGCAGCTGTGCTGAGAACTTGCCTCTTCAGTGCCCTCAAGGCAGGGGAGAAGCAAAGAGAGCCGTTGCTGATTCCCTGCTGGCAAGGTAAACAAAAGGTAAGGAAGAGCTGGCAGCAGCCCTGGAGGACAGCACACAGGGGATGTGGATTTGGGAGGGAAACCTACTGAAAAGGTCAGTCAGGAGTCATGCCTGCACCTGACATGACACGTGAAGTATTGCTAGGTAGTGGCATCACACTGTCTCTGTGAATACAGATCTCAAAACATTGCAAACACATGTAAATACAAATCTCAAAACATTGCAGACTAACGTGAGTAAAACCTTCCCTCTGAACTGGGAAGGTGGCACCCTTTCTGCTGAGAGGGAGGATAAGCCCTGGAGAAGAGAAGTTATTCCCTCAAAGTCACCCCTGAAATCCATATCTGAGGGATGCAATGAGACACCAGAGGTCCTGCCTGCCAAGCCCCGCCCTGGTCAGGCTACATACAGCCCGATGGTATTTTCAGAGAGCTTGCTGAGCTATCTTCTGCCTAGTCCACACCTCTGCTCCAGGACAGCCCCCTTCCCAACTCCTTTCCTTCCCAACCTTCTGGATGTGGTTAAAGAGTGACGGCAGGGGATGAGGAGAGGTGTCAGGTGCATCTCTTCCAAGGTCCAAAGCTGCAGCAGGGCCTCTCTCTCTCCTCACTGTAAATCTGTCTGAGAATATGCGTGGCAGAACAAGCAGTCCTTGATCTAAAATCTGCCATCCTTTGAAGAACCTGTGCTTCAGCGAAGCAGCCAGCAGTTGCTGCCTGGAGAAGGCTGAAAAGCCACTCTGCAAAGCTCTGCAGTTTCATTTCTCTCCCCCTTGAAGCACCAGAGCTGTACACTAATCAAGCTATTTCTGCTACAAGCTTGGGAGGAAAGAAAGAGAGATTGTTAGTGTTAATGCTATTTTTAAATACTTTGCAGACTCTTGAATAGGATGATGATGGGGGCCGGGTAAGGACCCAGACAGAGACAGATTGATGTGTGGTAAACACATCTGCTATTCTGCAATTGGGAGGCAGCTCTTTCGGCAGCACCAGTCCAAAGGTGCAGCAAAGAGCTGCTGTGAGGGCTCTGCTCACAGCCTCTGACAGGGCTTTGCCTTGGTGCTTCCAGTGCTCTCTGCTCCTTCCTTGGCTGCATGCAAGGCAGTGTTACTGCAGAGGGGATTAGAGCCTGCAACCCCCCAGGAATCAGCTTCCAGTCGCACAGTGTGTGTAAGGGTTGCTGCATGCAGGCCAGAGCCCTCACACACCTTTTGTGTGTGGGGAGCAATTGCCTGCTTCTGCATGTACCTTGTGCCCTAGGGATGGGGTCTGTCCATGGCTGGAGAGAGCCTGAGTGACTGTCTTCCCTCAGATCCTCCAGCCCACCAGCTAAAGAAATGCAGAACAAAAGAGTCTCAGGCTTTGGTCTCACCCCTGCAGGAGAGAATGTTCCTGTGTGATAGGGAGAGAACAGGATGGGAGTAGGGAGGTGAGAAGGAGGGTTGTACTGATGGAGAAGTTTAAAGAAACCCTGAACCATTGAGCTGTTTGGACAGGGGCTCCAGGTGTATCCCAAAGATGGCACTTCAGCATTCTGCCCCTCTGGAAAAGTTCTGCAAAAGGGAAGATATGATTCACCTTTTGATGGATTTATGACCCATTCTTTAGTGTCAAGCAGAGAGCTTTATCCTGAGGGTTGATCTCTACAGGATGGCTTAAACAAGGAAGATGCTCTCTGTTAAACTGTCAGCTTTAAGAATTATTTCTGTGCCATTCTGTCAGTCTTGCCTCCATTAAATTCCATAAGGCTTTTCCTTAAAGGTAAGTAACTGCTTTTGTAAGAAACTAAATCTTAGGTGAGCTATCTGTTGAAAGCATGGATGGATCCTCCATCCCATTACAGTGAATCGATGCATGAGTAGTTTTGAAAGCACTGTCATAGAGACCCTGACCTCGACAAGGAGATGTTGCCACTCAACACGCCCCGACCGCAGCAGATCTCTCTGCACTGCCATTCCTAACAGCCAGTATTAATCTTGCATCCAGAGGGATGCGAACGGCCCTGCTTTCCATAACCGCTCTACTGACAGTGATGGCAAATCCTTTTTCCAAAAGCCGATCGTGACACGTCCTTTGTCTGCTCCTTCTGGGAGGCAGAGGGAGGCTGGGGGTGGAGAACAGAGGGCAGTTGTCACCCAGCTCCTCGGCTATATGAGAAAGTGGCTTCTGTTTCCGAGCTTCTCTCTGCTCCACATCTTTCATCGACATCGAATTGAACAAGACTTTCTTTTGTCCAAGGGGAATGAATGGTCCGCGCGAGGGTCAAATAGCACCGCCTGCCCAGGCTGGGACCTGCCTCACACAGTATGGGCTTGTCCTGGGGACACACAATGGCCGTCAGTTGTGTGTGCCCCCGAGGCTGGCCTTCCCTCCTGGCACTGGACGCAGGGGGGCAGAGTCCATGCATCCATCCAGCCACGGAAGGAGGGGAATGTCAGGGCAGTACTGCCCTCTGCAACACCCCGTGCTGCATCCATGCAATATCTAGCGGCTGCGGAGGGCTTTTCTGCACTTGGTGTCCCCTGCTTGCTGGGTTAGTGCTTGAATGCAAGTCTGTGCGTGCCAGCAGTTCCATGTAGTCACAGCTGTGAAGTCCTGTATGAAAGACCTACATGTGGAGGTCACATAGGAAATTTCTCTTGATGTGGTGATGTTCTGATCTGGGTAACAGCTCTAGTTGCAATTTTTGGTCTTTAAATGAGAGGCAGCCAGAAATCCCTATGGATTCTCCAAGTGAGCCACATGCCTCTTCCAACACAAGCATGCAGAGTCATCTCATAAATGTGACAGAAGCTTTTGATCAATGTCTGCTAGAACAGCATCTGCTTCCTGCTGTAGGTTATGCATCACAGAAAGATGCATGCTGGTTTTTCCTGGTGAACACTTTAGATGTTTGTTCATCCGGCCTTCTGATGCGTATGGGGCCTTCTGACTACATCAGCTATTGATGCCAGCCTTCTGAGGCTGGGTAGCCAAGTCTGGGCAGAGCCTTCTCTGTTAGGAGGGCTGAATCTATTGATGAGAAAGCAGAATTTGTCGAGGCAGAGAAGTACACGGTGTCCAGTTTTCTTTGCAATGTCTTTTCCTCTAAGCCTGCAAGTTCTCCCTCAACAAGAACAGCCTCTGCTACTCCAGTGTAATCCTGCTTAGATTTCTGCTTAGGACATAGCTTGGACATTACAGATTCAGTGCATTTAACATTCTTTGCTTTCTGGAAATCTCCTGAGCAGTGTTCAGGCCAAGGTGATTACAGCTGTGCTGAGTGGAACAGCAAAAAAAGCCCAAGCCTGAGCCAAATGCCAAGACAGGCTGTTTCTGTGTCAATCAGCAATGAAGAAGTCTGTGTCCATGGGCAAAACCAGGACATGAACAGGACAAGAGGCTGCAAATGTGTCTGTAGAAGAACTAAGGACTCTTGGTGATTGCTGTATTGTGCCACACCAGCAAATAGAAAGGCCACTGTGCTGGGCTCTTTGTTAAATGCATCCCAACCTCTAAGCTGTCAGTTTTGAGTGCTCATAATGCTTGGCCAGTTAATCATTTTTGCAACATGAAACTCTATTTCAGTCCTGAAATAGAGTATTGCAAAATGTGCTAGACCAGTGTGGCATGACAATGACATTAAGAAAGCTCAGAAAGCTTTCAGACCTCTGGACAATGGATTATACTCCTGCTGATGGGCTGTCTTTAAGAACAAGAGGCAGTGCCACCCAACCTGAAACAGGTGGAAAGACTCTATGAGCAAAGAAATGGGATGAGCTCATGAGCAGTGATATGGAAGTCCTTTCCTCTCCATCCTCCTCCATCTGTTGACCTCATCTCAGCGCTGCAGAGGACATTCTGCGTGGGAGATTCAAACGTTAATTCAGACTTTGGGCTTGCTTGGCTCTCAGCACCTCGCCCACACAAATCCTGCCAATACTCATTATTGTGATGTCTTCAGAGCTACTTCCAGTGAGAAATATTGGGAGAAAAGTGATGGGTGGATGTAATGTAATGTGCTGACACCACATGCACCTTGTACCCCACTCTTTATTTCAGTCTCATTTGTGATGAAAGGCCTCCTTGCTCTTTCTTTGCTTTCCATCTCAGAAGCAGCAAAGGACCAGGTCAGGGATATGAAACGAACACAAATGTGCCCATGCTCCATGTATGTGTGCATGCATGTCTGTTTGCACCTGTGCTGCACAAGGAATAAAGTCAATGATGTCTCCTTGAGTAAGTCACATGTCACCTGTCACCTGTCTTCGAAGGTCTAATTTTGTCAGACAAGACTGATTTTGTCAATAGGTCATCTATATGAAACATTGTCCTAAGAAGTGCTAATACTCTCAATGAGAAAAAGACTACATATGTACTTTTGTATCCTTTAAGACTTGAATATTCTGGGAAGTTGAGTTGTGTGGCAATAGAATAGCAGTTATTGCTCTAGCTATGTTATTTTAACTCCCTCATGTGCATAATCTCTTCTGGAATAAGAGTAATTACTCCAAAGTAAGAAAATGCTTTTATTCTAGAACAGCATCTCCCTGAGGGTGAATTATACCGAGAGCAGAGTGTGAACTAGTTCTTCCTGCCGTACCAGACTTTAGGATGCAAAAATTGTTTTCTGATCTGCACCAGAATAAAAATCAGATTATTTTGAGATTTTTATCAGTGAAAATAAATCAGCGAGATCAGGAAGAGCTCCTTAGCAGCCTACTGATCAGTATCTGCTGTGGGTGGATGATCCACAGTTTGAGGTCCCTCGACTCTCTGATTCATGGATGGACATTAACTTGGAAAGACTGCTTAGAGAGAAATGTCCTGAAAACACTTCACTGTAATAAGTGTGTGTTCTTAGTCTTATTGTCTTCTTATTTTTTTCTTTTTTCTTTTTTTTTTTTAATTTGAAGTGTCCTTGTCCTTGGAAAAGTTTCATCTTTGATAAAATCAGTTGGTATTTTCCAATGAAACACTGGTTTGTTAAAAAATTCATGACCAGCCTTAGTAGTATTAGCATAGATTTAATGGTATAATTATCTAACTATAGTTATGCTGGTCAGTTCCCTGAGGTACTGAAGCTCTAAGCTCATTTCTTCGTGTGCATGCAAGCACAAATGATAATGCAAGTCGAGTAATCCTCTCCCCTGAACATGGGCATCTCATCTCTTCCCTGAAACTACCCTTGCTAGTGGCACCCTGTAGCACTTACCTGATCCTGCCATGCATCCCCCTGGGCTGCTCTTCCCGGGCTCCCCACACATATGCCAACAGCTGGGATTCCCCTGAGGCTCTCTTAGACTCTCACCTTCCAAACAAGCAAAATCCCCAGGCACTGCATCCCTTACCCCCGTGCTCTGCGTTTGCAGCAGTGCCAGCACCCAGGGCAGCTCTCGGGCTGGTGACCTTGAAGCAGCAAGCTCTGTTATCTCCTCACCAGCCTGCCTGCCCGGCTTGCCTTTGCTTTCCCAGCGCATCCTCCCCCTCCATGGCCGCTCTTGGAGCTTGTTGGAGCATCTGCTGCCCTCTCCTTTGGAGTCTCAGTGAACGCTGCTGCCCTCAGCTAGCTGTCAGTATTTATCATGACATCCCATTAGCACAATCCACACTAATGACTGTTAAAGATGCATCCATTTCCATTTTCTAAAGGGCTTCCACTGGCTGGAATCCAGCTGCAGGGTGAGGCTGGGGAGGGTGGCAGGGGGACAAATCTTTGTGTTGACAGAGCAAAGGGTAGATATCATTAGCGAGTGCTCTTCCCTCCAGCGGCTCAGCAGCTGTCAGGGGCGAGTCAGGGATTCCTCTCTTGGCAGCTCAGCACTCGGTTGGGGCTCTGCAAGGTGTGAGCTGGTTTGGGGAGGGAGGGAATCGCCTCCCTTTTGCCATCTGCATGGACAGAACAGCTTTCCAGTTCTGCAACTGTCCAAAGCTGCCATTTCTCTCTGAAGTGTGTGTTGAGAGTTAATTCTGTGGTCTCATGCCCAGTGTGGAAGAGCCAGGAAACGGGATGCAAAAAGTTTGTGGTCCGTGTGTATGTGGTGGGGAGAGGGGACAGGATTGGGGAATCCTGATGCAGCCTCTCCCTACCCCACACAGCACTCAGTTCACCTGGTGTGCAGGTCTATGTCTATAAGGTCTCTGATTTGTCCTCCCCAAACGGCCCCAGTAAGGAAGAATTAACTTCTCCCATATATCCAGCACTCTTACCCACTCCTTTCCTACACCTTCTTAACCCAAATCCTGTTTGTGTCCCTTTTGCCTGACTGAATTGGACTTTACTGCAAAGGCCCTGAGAGCCTTCACTGTCAGTCTTGTGTAGAGAGGGGGAATGGGTCCATGGGAGGTGCTCGAAGCTCTTGCTATGTCATTCTAGGTGGAGATAAGTCAGTTCTGTTGCAGTGAGACCAAAAAATAAGGATTACGAGAAATCAGGTTTGTATTCTGAGCCCAACCCTGATTTCCTTCAGCAGTCCCTGGTGGGTGTTTTTGTTCAGGTAAAGGCAGAAGAGCATATGGCACTCAAAAACCCAGGGCAATCAAACACAGTGATGCCATTCCCTTCTTAGGACTTGACACCATTTTCTCCTTGTCCCTCCCACATCCTGACTCCAAAACCTCCCACCCACTGCTGGCACAGATCACTCTGTGCTACCCAGCACAGAGACTTCTATACAAGTGAAATAAAGTAGAGAGAGCTTCCATCTCTGCCATCAGGAAATTCTTCCACAACCCACTGCAACTTTGGCCATGAAACTTACCTGATACCGTGTTGGAAATATCCTCTTTTGCTCCTAGCTTGTCTCCTGCCTCCCTAGCAACCTTGCCCTTTAGCTATTGATGAATAGCTGTGTTTGCTTTTTGTCATCTATTATCCCACAAATATAGATTTAACTTCTGTAATACTTGCAGTAAATTTGACCTTCAAGCTCTCTGTCTGGTCTCATCATTTTTCTCTGACCTCCAGTTCCAGAAATTGCCAGAAGTGCCACAAGTACACAGCTGATGTAAACTCTTGCTGGTCAGATTTCCCCCCCACCCCCTTTCTTAGGTGCCCAAAGCAACAAGGACCATTTTCAGCACATTTTTATATTAAAACCCTCTGTTTAGTTGGTGCTTCCTCTCCCTAGGACCTATGCTGTTATGAGAAGCATTTCACATATCTTCTATTTGCTGAGTATGTGCTAGCAATATTTTAGCCTTGACTTTTTAAAATGAATCCCATCTGGATGTTTCTTGCTGAGGTTTCCAGGTTTCTCTCTTGCTCTGTTCCTGGTTTGCTTTGGTCTTCATTATTTCATCCCCAAGGAGCCACAAAAGGTTTCTATAGTCCTCCTTTGATGTCTATCCTTGTCTCACTCTGCCTGTATACTTTCCTTTTGCATTTTAATTCATTCAGAAGATCCTTGCTTATCCAAATGGGCCCTATGCTGACATACCCAGTCTTGCTGCTGAACAAGATTGTTTGTTCCTAAGCTCTCAATAATTTTGTTTTAAGAATCAGTCAGCCCCCCTCGGTATCTTAGCCCCCACAGAAGCTTCTTTTTCATATGATACTGCCTGGAAAGTCTCTAAAAAAATCTAAATTTGTTCTGGGAAAATCCAGAGTATTAACTGCTGTTTGCCTTCCCAAACATTCTCTAGATCTTAAACTCAGAAACTGTATGGTCGCTGTGGTCCAAACTACTTTCTGTGACATCATTCACCACCATTACCCCTGTTTGTGGGCAGGAACAGCATTGCTTTATCCCTGCAGTGTTTTGAGGTTCCTAGGACATACCTGGGTTTCCTGTTGCCCTCCCAGCAGATGTCTGGATGGTCGATATTCCCTGTGAGGATCAGGGCCTGCACTAAGCAGTTTTCTGTTAACTGTTTTTAAAAAGTCTCATTTACTTCCTCCTCTTGGGTTTGTGATGGAACACCAATGCAACCTCCTCATGTTTCTTTCTTTGCCCCTGCCTGTCCTTCCTAAAGAACATCCATAATCTCCAGTTATGAGTAACATCCTACCATGTCTCTGTGATCCCACATGATCCTTCCTTGCTCACTGCAATCTGGAAGACGGAGAGGAAGCTGGGTGAAGGTACACACAGTCCCTTCATGTGACTTCCCTTTGGGTAAGAAACTTCTTGCACCATGTTGGTTCCCAGCTGTGTGCCCTTACCTTGGGGTGATCAGTACTGTGGCACTCTGGTTCCTCCCCTGCTGCAGCCTGGAAGACTCTGTTGCCTGGTGTTACTGAGCAGAAGGAAGTGTTTTCTGAGGCATGACAGCAAAACAAAGCTAAAACAAACACAGAAAGATAGATACTGAGATGTTCAGATTCAGAATGAGGATAGAAATAATAAATAGACCTTAAGAATAAAATGTTTTACAGCTACAACCTGTTTTTCACTGCTGCCCTCTAAGGAGATGGGTACTGTACATCATATGCTGTGACAGGGTGGTCTTGCTAAAAGCAAAATGATATGTGATGTGAGTGAGAGATTCATGGCACATTGGAGACTGACTTGTCTTTCTTGTCTGGCTGAGCTTTGTGTGAAACTGATACGCTCTGATTATCTCTGATAATATGACCTGATGGCCGAAGGGAGCTCCACTACACAGCACTACAGCAGAAGGAGCTGTGCAAGTCTTGGTTAAACATTTCTGAGTAGGCTGAGAAACTCTGATGGAGTAGAGGACTGCTTCCAGTCTTTCCTCCCTCCAAGAAAAGTAATTTGAAGGTCTTTTATCACCACTGGATGGAAAAATTAGTCAAGAGGATGAATCAGGCCCTAAGAAGAAATGTAAGCAGGTGAATGGAGCTCAGGTGATTTTTGTCCTACATTTTGTGTGCCCAGTGGGAGGTTGCACATGATTCAGCAGGACCTTCTCTGTTTGATGTATTGAATGGCAGACAGCCTAAAGCCTTCTGGACTTCAGTCCAAAGCTAAACCCCAAACACTTCCATCACAGTTTAGAGATAAGAGAGAGAAGCGTAAGGAAAAATCCCACACAAAAAAAAGCAAGGCAGGCTGGCTGATAAAATTAATCAGCCTGGCAATGAGGAAGAGCTTTATTGTTACTACCTGCAACTGAAGATAAACTACAGGCAAAATGGCAAGAGCTGTTTGGGCTGAGCAGGGAAGGAGGTGGTGAAGATTATGGGATGGAGCACTCTGTGGAGAAGTTTTGAAGTTGATTTACTATGTCTCTGGCCTGAATGAAATCCCAGGAAGCCCTGAACTGCACTTCAGATGTGGGAAAAAAATAAGACCCTTCTTTTTTATTTTTTTTGTAGGTACAAACACACAGTTGTGGAGGGAACAGGGGATATATAGCCAAAGGGACAGCTAGCAGGAAGAGCTAACATCTTTAGCAAGTTTGTAAACACATTTGTACATAGGAAAAGCAACAATGCAGGGCAATGCATGATATCAAAAAGACATGCTTCTTCCCACAAAACAGTCCTCCAAGCATGGGGTGAAGGAAAGAAGCAGCACAGC
>VYZP01022931.1:3567-24553 GCA_013400635.1 Hypocryptadius cinnamomeus | reverse complement strand
AAAGCCACTTACTTCCTGCTTGGCATGGTACTTTTCAATTGTAATGCATTTCCTCTTAAATGTCCAGAGGTCTAATGATACTATTGTAAACCTGTTAAAATTAATGCTGCAGAGGAAACAGCTTAGTTAATTGCTTATGGAAAATACAGAGATAGGCTGAACTGTCTGACTGAGGGACATCAAAACCATTAACTATTAACCTTTTGAAAGCTGAAAAACCTTGTGATATCATGTGCAAATCTGCCCCACAGCTTAGTAGGAGAATTGCACATTCATTTATAGACAAGCAATATAACTAATGGTCTAGAAAATTAATCTTGCAATACAGAAGCAATCCTCAGCTCTTTGGAGTGGTAGCCTTCTGTTTAAGTCCTCACTATTGCCAGGTATTTGTTTCTGCCTCCTCATTTTCATGTGGGAAGCACTATTACTTAAATGGCGAATGTTTTTCTCTGGAGCAATAATGCACGCTAATTTATTACTGCATGATGTGTGAAAGGGAGTTTTCTTTTCAGGCTTTTCAATAAGGGNTTTTCTTTTCAGGCTTTTCAGTAAGGGGAGAGTATTGAACTTGCTAAATGTGTGCATGCATCCAAGTGTGTACTGAGTTCAACTCAGCTTTTTTCAGTTCATTCTGTTACGCTATTTCATAACCTCGGCTTTTCTCCTTTGAACTGTAGTAGTTCTCACGCACAGTTTAGAACCAAGCTTGTGTTACCCCATAAGGCCAATGATGCTTTCCCCTATTTCCCTTTCTCTTCTTTTTTAGTCATAATGTTGGTATTATTTGGTCTCCTTTTACTGCTAAAGAGATGTTACTTGACTTAATATGTTGCAAAGTGGCGTTGGTGTGTTGGGAGGTGTGTTGGGAGGCATGTTGTACTGAGTGCCAGATTGTGATACTGACCCTTGCACCTGTTGTGGGGCAACAAATTTCAGGCCTTAAAGTGATAGCCCAGGCTGCTGATGCTCTTGCTGCTTGCCATTTATAACTGTTGGGTTGGATGGGTGCTGTGTAGCTTGGCTGCACAGCCAACAAATCCTACGTGTGTTACCAAAAGTTCTTGGATACTTCTCATACCTTTTCTTAAAGAAAGCTGCCTCACTGCTGTTGTCCTTCGAAAACCATTTCTAGTTTGGTTGGAAAGAGGCTTGCTGTTTTTTCCAAAACCAATCCTAACTTTACCACTCCTGCCTAGCAACGGCAGATCTAGGGATCTTAGAGCTAATGCTAAGTTGTCAGTAGGTCATTGAATTGTTATCTTCCCATTCAAGCCCTGATACAATGAAGTTATAGAGGCTCCTGTGAAGCTGCTTGGTGCATGCCTTCAGAGGGAAGCTGCAGGGCTGATTTGCTGGTAATGGGCACAAGAAGATGCAGCACAATAAAAAGCTCAAGTGTCAGTGAGACATAGGCTTACTGTGCAGGAAGCACCCAGTGTTTGGCTGACTATAGGAGGGATCCAAGGTCATTTTGGCAACTAAAGAGAGCTGAACTGTGAAGCAGTTCTGTTTCCTTGGCCAGCAGTGCATGGATCAAGAATGCTGGTTGGTGGTTTTTTGCTTTTAACCTTCCTGTCCTTCCTATCTCCTCCTGTCCTGCAGCCCACAGCAGTGAATAGGACCATGCTATAAATGCTCTCTGCCTCTCAAGCCTGGTTTTCAGACCAAAGCTGACAGACCTGCTAGATAAGAAGTGTGACGTTTATGTATTAATTTCTGGAGTTACAGGGATCAGCCACAAAGTATTAGCACCACTATACAGTATGTCCTCTGTTATTTAAAAGGGAGGATAGTGGATAGGTTCAGTTATTTGAGGTTTCAAGTAATCCAGGGCAATTTTCAGTGTAATTAATACATGTCAGGAATTTGACCCTTGTGGGGATAACACGAAGTTCCAGATAACTGAGGTGATACTGTAAACGAGTTGTGAAAATTGTGCCAGAAGACTGTCTGCACAGGTCAGCAGCACCAGCAAATAAAATATCTCAACTTTTGATCTAGAAAAATATTTCATGCAACTTTCACTTGACATCTGCAGAAGCAGCAAAAACTCTTACTTTTTTTACAATTCCTGGATGTTTTCTTTCATTAAGTTTCTCCTGTTACCCCTGAGGGGGTCAGATAGTAGTTGCTTTTTAAACTATAGCAACTGCATGAAAAGGAAAACTTGAAATGTTCTGAGAGTGCCACATGCACCAGACACAGATACACTGTTCTGCTATACTGTTTGTTCCTTTTCAAAGAAAAAACAAGCAGATTAAAAAAAATTAATAACTACTACTACTACAGGCTTGATACTGTATATTGGAAACAATGTATTTTCTGATATTTCGGAAAACAAATTGTGAACAAATGCAGGAATTGCATCAATTATTGGCAAAACTAGTTGCAAACTGGTAAATAAAACAGTATAGTTCCCAGGGAGTGCTGTCAGAGCTCTTACAAAAGCCTCTAAAGAGATAAAGAGAAGTAAGTACATAAGTAAATGTTGTGGGCCAAAAGAAGACATAAAATTTGTAACTAAATTCACTGTTTAGTGACAGACTAATGTAAAAAATTAGCATGACATAAAGTTTGTCACAGGAGGCTGAGTTTTGTTTTGCTCTGTGTATTTTGAGAAGTCAGGCTAGATTGGTCTTCTCCCATAGTGTACATGCCTGTATTTTATTTTTACACTGCTGAATAGTGACTGGGTGGAATCTGATATGTCAGTGGACTAGAATTTTAGACAAGGAAGGAGCAAGATAATTACATCCTCTTGGACAACTGGTGCAGTCTAACAAAAATTTGAGTAAGCAAGGTACTAGCAGAATTTAGAATGGGTGATGATATATCTTCAGCAAAAATGCACCAGTTTTTCCTTGTTCTTTCGTTCTATCTAAAACAAACCAAAGAGCAAATTTCAATCCCATATTATGATTAGTTTTAAGGGAGTTTGGGAGCTGTATTTTCAGACCTGCCTGGCCTCCATTTTTGTGCATCACAGTCTTTGAATGACACAGTCAGCACTGACCAAAATCCGTTTTCCTGCAAAGTATCACCTTGCTGATATGAATCTCCTCTTCCCTGTTGTGCTACATGGCACCTGAAGTCGATTCAGGAGTTTGTTTCAGAATTAAGAAAAAACACACAGATGCAGTAAAAAGGAACAGAGGAACAAGGTACTTGTCAGCACAGTGTTATCAGCAAACTCAGTATCTATCTGCCACTGGCATTTCAAAGGCATAACTACTGCAGAATTTTGGGGAGAATGATGGAATAGTTCTAATGAAATTTAGAGGTGCCTGCTCATAAGCATGAGGACTGTGTGTGAGAAAAACCAAAATCTGCCTAGAGTCAGCACCCACAGTATTAGACTAAGTTGGCTAGTTCCCAGGGGTGTTTGAGACCTTAAATGCTCTTTAGTCCTTACCCTCTGGTTGATCAGAGATTAATCACTTGCTTTTTTAAATACTATTACCCAATCTGTTGAGCCACCCAATCCTGATTAAAATTTACTTTCTAAATTATGATCCTAGAGAACTGAAACTCCTTGAATTCCAGACCTTTACATATTTTTTAAGAACTGAGAGTTCCTAGTGTTCTCACATTTGCATCAAAAATTCTTGCAGATAGTTTATTTTCCCAAGAGTAGTTTACCTTGCTTGTTCTTTTTCATTTGGCTGAAATTTGATGAGCAATACTAGAAATCCAGCACTTAAACCTTAATACAAACTATTACGTAAGTAAATTACACACCAAGAACTTCAAAGATTGTGGTCAGTGTTCTCCATCACAGCTTCCAATATAATTTATTCTCTTTTTGAAGCAGCACAGAAATATTCTTGTCTTCTATAACTTTGCAAGTTGGAGAAATAAAAATGCCAGACTGAGGATGGGAAGTAAATAAGAGGAAAAACAGTCAACTACTCTATTCTGGATAATGTAAGATGGAGTTTAGGATATGCCAGAGAATGCAGAACCCTGGATAACCTCTGTGGTGTGGGTGTGGGCAACTCACTGAACAGTCTACTTGGCTTTGGCAGCTCTCACCCTTGCTCAGGACAGCCACATCAGCTCTTGCAGGAGAGCAGCTTGATGCCAGTGCCTTTCACATTTGAGGGCAAATGGCCCAAATGGCCTTAGCAGTGCAACACAGCACATTTAGGGATTTCCATGTAGCCAAAAAGCCTCAGAAAGTGGGTGCTGCTCAGGTGCTAACTCTCCACAATCTCTGCAGTCACAGGCATGCTGAAGCCCCTGAGCAGCTCTGGGCTGGCTGGCATGTACACAAAGAGCATGCAGAATATGTGTGACCAGGGTCTGGTGCCTCCTCGGTGGGTGGGCTCCTGTGCTGCAGTTCGGGCAGTGTTCCTGCATCACCTAAGGTGGCTGCATAGCTCTGTAGCCCCTGTTGGATGGGGCTACATCTGCTGACCTTGTAAACCCCAGGTAGCTCCCAGTAGGGTCTCCAGATTTAAGGGGTGATTGGCTTCAGCACAGTGCTGAGCATCAGCTGGGTCAGTGCATTGAAGCAAGGCAGTCCCGTGTCAGATGAATGTGTTCCCCAGTCACTAAGAAGGGCAGTGCAGAAGTGCTTGCCAAAGCCAATAAGTCCTGCTGGCCTTGAGCTGATTTTGGGTAGCCATGTGTAACATTTGCATTCTCCAGAAATCTGCACCTATGGGAGTGGTTTGGAGATGTGAGCTGGATGGAGACTGGGACTGCAGTGCTTTAAATCAGCTAATTTGTTGGCAGCTTCTTATTGGTGCTGGAGCTAGTACAGCTGCTTTCATGGTCTTTGATGCCTGGCCTAACAATCTTGCTAGACTCTACTGGTTCTGCTGTCTAGATATACCTCTCTCAGACCAACTTTGAGTCCTGGTCCTTTGTTGGGGAAAGAAAAAAATCATATTTACGTTAAATTTACCATTTTAATTTATACAGTCTCATCAGCTAAGTTTTATTGTGTTTTTTATGTGGCTTTAAATTGAAACAGTTTTCAGAATTAGCAGGTGAGGAGTTGGAAGCTTGTTGTTTATCGTACATGAACATCTCTGCTGGTCTTATTTGTGACTGTTGTGAACAGGAGCCACTGGTTATAGCCAGGTGAGCTGAATTATAAGCATGGTTGGCTCTTTTCTTCTAACAAACAAAAGTTTATCTCAGGTCTGGCAGGGACAGAGGGTAGGGTATTAACTGAAGTTTTAAGAATAAATTATCAGTGATAGCCAATTTGTTTTCCTTTTCTGTTCTCTTCACCAACAAACAATACAAGTTATTTCTGCCATCTTTGCTGCTTAGATCCTGTTTCTAAAGACCTGATGGGATCCATGTGATGAACACATCTTCCTACCCTTGTTGCTTTGTGTATTCTGAGGGGAGAGAGAGTGTTGCAGTAGTACATCTCTAATGTGTAGAAGAAAACTGAACTGCAGGGATATTAGTCCTGTAAGAGGACACATCCTTTCCCGTCCTCTGTTCTGCTGTCCAGAGGAACCCAAACAAAGACATTGTGAAAGAGCTGGGAAAATGCTTTGCAATAGGAATGCATCATATTAAAGAAGACTTCTGTTCATTCTCTCTTGCTTTAATCATTGATTTTATTCCATTAATTTAAGGAAATTCTGCTTCTTAAATACATTATATTATTGTACTACATTTTATTTGTCCTGAAAGCTTAGTCTTCCCGACTGCAAATTACACTGGCCTCCAGATGTAATCCATGAATCTTGATTTCCAAATGCCTCTTCAAAGGCATGCTTGCATGACCACTATAGACTTAGTGAACAGTAGCAAATTAAGTCATTTAAGTAGGCTATTCTGTGTAGTTAATCTAGGCTTGTAGTCACAATAGCTTTAGGAATAGTCATGCTATTTCTTGAATCTAGAGACTTACTGATGGTTGAAAAGGAGTGGAAAAGAAATCACTGCCAGACTATTGGGTTAGCTCATCTTGCCATGAATATTTACCATAGAAAGCCCCACCGAAGTTGGAGATATTCAAGGTCACTGAGAATTATGGCCATGCCATCTAGACACCACATATATGTTTTCATATCTGGGAAAGAAACGACAGATACATGGATATAGTATTGAGTACTCAATCATTCAAGCTGTTACAAATGGGCACTGATCTACTGGGCATATATTTGCACAGATATTTTGATTGTCTGGAAAATTCACTTGCAGAAAATTGAAAATTATGCATTTTCTTCCCCTTCCTTTTCCTCACCAAAGTAATTCTAGACACCTAAACATGAAAGCTTTCTATTTATTTTTTTAGTGGAAGTAAAACCAACAAGGTAGGTTTTTCATGGGGAATGTGCTGGAACTTCATTCAGTAGAAATAGCCAACTTTAAAAAAAAATGTGATTTTTGGACTTGAACAGCTTCTTTTAGAAGTGTTTTAAGGAGACCCCAACCTGTATATTTAAGAAGTCCAGTATGTTTTATGTAATGTTGGCATGAAAATGCAAAGCTGTGAGTGGGGGGAAAATGTATGTCAGGTGTCGTGTAACAGCAGCAAAAAGATTTCTGATGTTTATCAAACCTTGAACACCACAGATTAGTAAAACATATTCCTTGGCAATAAAGAGTAGATGTTTAATTTGAAAGGAGAAGTGGAATTTGTTGCTTTTTTTGCAGAGGTCATGAACTGACCAGGAATGAATCCTCCTTGGCGATTTCGCTGTTTTGCTCTTTGCCTTGGGGAACAGAGATTTGGTCTGATTTTAACAGCTACTGCCAGGCCCCTGGCCCCCACAAGCAGCTTTCTTGCATCTTTTGAGGCCCACCTACAGCAGTTGTACTTGGACAGAGGGATGAAGAGGCCCTCCAACAGCTCAGGATGCAAAGTGTCCTGATCCCTGAGGTGAATTGCTGTCTACTGAGAGAAGTCCAAATATTGACAAGTGCTACAATTTTCTGGCTTTAAATGGAATATAGATTTACTTAATATACTAAGCAAAAGGGAACATACCATGTAAAAGAAAAGGGGCGAGAAAGTAAAGTCATTCTAGAAGTGAGTAGTTACTGCACTTAGAAGAAGTGCTGTGAGGCTGCCAAGTGGTGGTCACACATTCAGTTTTAGAGGTTTGATGTCATATTAAACCTCTCTAAATAAACTTTAGAAAATTTCAGCTGTTTTCTGGCCCTGAATGCTCAGCTGGCCCAATATATCTGAATGTCATAAAACTTCAGATTATGTTAATCATGCACATATTTTCATTAAAACCCTGTATTTTGGGGACTATACAATTGTGATGAAATCTGCTTCTGTGCCTGATTGGGAAGACAGCTGATAAATTACATGGGGAAGGCAAGAATTGAGGCTATACCTCCAACACAGTTTTGTGTCTCTAATTAATTAGGTTCTTGTGTATAAGAAAAGCATTTTGTATAATTCTCACTATTGCTCATTTCTGTTTCCTTTATTTTTTCGTCCTTGCCATCTGCTTTAGATGTAGTCACAGTGAAAAAATAAAAGCAGTCAGTAGTGATCACAGCTTGAGAAGTATTTTTTCAGGTCCCTGAAGCTGCATGCAGATGCACTGATTATGCTTTTTGTTACCTGTACTGGTTTATAATAGATGATGCTGGTCAGATAATTAATAATACCATCAGACACACCATTTCAGGTGGACAGGCTTGTGATGCACAGAATTTTTCCTCATTTTCTTCTCTGCAAGACCTACTCCATCCCAAAGGGTTTTTTGCGAGTTGAATTTGATGATTTCCTGGAGCTGGGTTCCTTGAATAGTCAACACTGCTCTTCCTGGAAAACAAGGTTATTTTCTCTACAGTTAAGTCAAAATATAGAAAGCAGGTGTTGGGTATCAGTGCCCAGGGATATCGGATGTGATCAAAGGGATCCCATGAAGCTTGGACTCTGCAGGCAGAGAAAAGAAGGCAGGTTATGTGAAAAAAAAAAGATATTATCTTTTGTAGACTTGCTAGTATATTTAATGTAGACATGGAATAAATCTTAGCATATATATTTGCTTTGCATAGATAATCATCTTTACCAAAAAAGTACCCCTCTTAGCAGAAACACATAAATAGTTTTTTTAAAGTATGTGTTGTGCCATGGCTTAACACACAATTGCCCTGACAGCGGTCTGGAAAGGCACAGGTTTATTCAGCACTGCTTGGTTTAATTGATGACTATATGTAACACATGAAGGACTTAATTGTGTTGGAGATTAAGCTATTTGTGGTGCTCCTTTGGACTACCCTAAGGCTTTATCTTTTGGGTATATTGCTCATGAGGTAATTTAACTTTATTTATCTGTGGTTTTTTGTTTTTTGGGTTTTTTCCGTATGCAGAGTGATAAGCTGTAACACTATGTCTAGCAAAAAACCCCACTGTCCCATATTCAATGCTCAGGTTAATTTCTTTGGTGGTGTCCCTTACTTAAATTTTGTTTTCACCATATCTGATGTAGTGGTTCTTATGACTTCGAACTTTAGATTTAAAGTTTATGTATTTTTGTTTTCTTTAAGCAGTTTGTTTGGGAGGCTGTTTTGAGTACTTATAAATCCATAGTCAGACCCCGTACTTTCGTTGACACTTTGGGTCTATTCAAACAACTAAACCAAACTTTGAAAACAGCATGTCTCCTAAACTTAGTTGTGAATATCTTGCCCATTTTTATATTTTGCTGTAGACCTCATTCATGGGGACAACAGCTGCAGGGATGTGCTGAGAAAGTGTGCAGTTTCCCCAGAGGATGTTCTGACAAAACTGTTGTGGCACTAGCTGTGGTTTCAGGGTTGAAACTCTAGAGATCTGTGTTTAGGTTAGTCATACTCCTGCACTCATAATGCGAGTGCGAACAAAGGTCAGATTTGTCTTCAGGACCTTTCTTCCTCTCCTTCGGACAGACAGCACAACTATTGCCCGGTGGATGGAGAATACCTCCCACAGATGGGAGCACAGGTTGCCCTCAGAGCATGGTGTTGTGATGCTTCTTTCATTCTTGTCTCTTTTGCAGCTCTTTCCCCAACCCACTCTGAAATAACTTTTCTATTGACCCACTTCATAGCTGCACCAAGAAGGCAGTGAGATAAGTAACAGTCCTTTACATCACAGCAAAAGGAACCATGCCTTATGTTTTTTGCTGGTTTTGTGTTTTTACTCATCTGACTCTAGATTTTCAAGGTGAATTCCCAGTGGCTTCTAGGAGTGCTTCGCTACAATTCACTGTATGAGAACTAGTTTTTAATCCTGCTCTTTGTGAACTTCTTTCACAAAAAAAACCAAAAAACAACAAAACAAAACAAAACAAAAAAAAAGTGAAAGGTGGGTAACAGAAGAAGTTATAAAACTGAGGCCAAATCCCTCACAAGGCAAACACTATCATCTGGTATTAAAAATCTGAGAGAGTGAATGACAGAGAAGGGGTGGAAAGGAAATGTTATCCTCTTCCTTGGCCATAGCATGGCTGTTACCATATAATATGGCATCAGATAGGCATCCCCTCTTCATGACCTGGTAAAACCTAACATCTGTTTGACATCTGGCTGTGATTTCATCAGCATCAGAGCCAGTGAATAGCCTGGAAATGTTTTGGGTTTTTTCCCTGCCTGCCTATGTTCTGTCTTCAGTGCTGTAAACAAAGACCTCTTTAGGGTGTATCTTGGGTTCGGCAAATCTGAGGGAGTTTACATCATCTGATCATCATCTGCTCTCTCCCCCAAAGACCTGGAAGTTGACTGAGCCCCCATTTGTTTAAATGTTTAATTCATGCCTTCAGGGATAATGACCTGATGTAGCAAGGGGTAATATCAGGACCTGCTTCACTATTGAAGTCATAGGGTCAGCCTTGTGCTCATGCTCTGTGCACCCCTCCCACCCTCCTGTGGTTTGCTTTTGGTTGTTGGGTTGAAGTTTGCTCTTGCTCATGTTCTCTCCTTTGCTCAGCTTCCATTCACATTATTGAAAAATAATAAGTTTTTATACTATCAATAGCAGCATTAAAGTTGTGCACTATCTCCTTGCTCTAGGCACTTGCAAGTTTTTACCGTAGTGAGTCTGGTTGGGAGCAGCAGGATCTAAGCACTTTGGCACTTCCAGCTAAGTTATCTTTGGAGTCAGGTACTGAGATACCCAAAGGGATTTGGGGTTGTGTAGCCTGGAGAAGAGGAGGCTCGGGGTGGACCTCATTGCTCTCTACAAGTTCACAAAAAGTGGTTGTAGTGAGGTGGGGACTGGTCTCTTCTGCTGTGCCTACAGTGAGAGGACTAAAGGACATGAATTTAAGGTGAGACAAGGGAGATTCAGATTGGATATTAGAGAAAAAAAATCACTGTAGGATGATCAGGTATTGGAATAGGTTGCCCATGGATGTGGTGGAGTCACATCCCTGAAGGCGTTCAGGAGGCATCTGGATCTGGCATTGGGTGNGCTCCCCCGGGCCCGCTGCCGCCCCGCCGCGGGGGCGCGGCCCTGGGCAGGCGAGGATCGGTCCGGCTGACGGGCTGGTAAGTCCTGCTTCCCCTCCCTGCTCCCAGGGATCATCTCCTTCTGTTGTTTTTTTTCTCCCCCACTAGCGTTTAATGTTTGTGGGTGAGGCTGTTGTGTGCCAGAATCCTTTAGGGATGTGAGCAGCCCTGTCTCCCCTTGCTGTTCTGGGAGGTGCCTTCAATTCTGGTGTGCTGTCAGCATTCCTCTTCTGGAGATGAACCATCCTCAGCTTCTGAGTGAATGTGTCCTAACTATGCTCCATTTCTTTCCAAATCTACTGATTTGGGGTTTGTCACAGAAAACAATGTTTTATGTAGTTTTGTTATGTATATATATATATATATATAGCAAAGCATATGGGATGAACAGTAAAACACACACACATACACATTGTTAAACATATATATATAGTTAAACATACACAGAAAAGCATCTTGGAGAAATAGTAACACNTTCATGCCTTCAGGGATAATGACCTGATGTAGCAAGGGGTAATATCAGGACCTGCTTCACTATTGAAGTCATAGGGTCAGCCTTGTGCTCATGCTCTGTGCACCCCTCCCACCCTCCTGTGGTTTGCTTTTGGTTGTTGGGTTGAAGTTTGCTCTTGCTCATGTTCTCTCCTTTGCTCAGCTTCCATTCACATTATTGAAAAATAATAAGTTTTTATACTATCAATAGCAGCATTAAAGTTGTGCACTATCTCCTTGCTCTAGGCACTTGCAAGTTTTTACCGTAGTGAGTCTGGTTGGGAGCAGCAGGATCTAAGCACTTTGGCACTTCCAGCTAAGTTATCTTTGGAGTCAGGTACTGAGATACCCAAAGGGATTTGGGGTTGTGTAGCCTGGAGAAGAGGAGGCTCGGGGTGGACCTCATTGCTCTCTACAAGTTCACAAAAAGTGGTTGTAGTGAGGTGGGGACTGGTCTCTTCTGCTGTGCCTACAGTGAGAGGACTAAAGGACATGAATTTAAGGTGAGACAAGGGAGATTCAGATTGGATATTAGAGAAAAAAAATCACTGTAGGATGATCAGGTATTGGAATAGGTTGCCCATGGATGTGGTGGAGTCACATCCCTGAAGGCGTTCAGGAGGCATCTGGATCTGGCATTGGGTGATGTGGTTTAGTGGTTCAGGGGTTACAGGGGCAGTGCTGGGTGGATGGTTGAACTGGATGATCTTGAAGGTTTCTTCCAACCTCAATGACTTTATGATTCTATTATTTTTATCTTCAGGCAGACTTAGATGTTACTTGAAGGTCACTTAGAACCACATTCGTGATTTCTGGTGCATTTTGTGCAGTTGAACTACAGTACCAACTGGTCCATTTCTTTACAACATTTTAAAGGTGTTTTTTGCCTTTCTAACAAGAAAACCAGAGTGTTATGGAAAGAGACACATATTTTCCTTCTTGACTGCCCAAAAAGGAGCAGAAGAAGGCTGGGCTTTCTTGGCAAAGGAGCCTTCACCGGCTTCTCAGGGGCACGCTGGAAGGCTCTGCCTGTGGAGCCGGGCAGTGCCGTGCCCGCCCGGTGATCCCTGCTCCTCCTGACTCAATCCGATCATCGCGGTGTTCATTCTCCGGTGCTGCCTGTTGCCCTAGCGGCTCACACGGTCCGCGCCCGGCGCTGCCTGTCGCCCCGCTCGGAGCCCGGGNACACATATATACATATATGTGTGTATATATATGTCTATATATGCATATATACACACATACATGGATACATATATATCTACACACACACATATATATATGTATGTATGTATATTACTTTCCTCAGATATATATATATATATATATATGAGAAAAGTTCCCAGTCCTTCTTATAGAAGTTTTTTTCCTCGTGGACTTGAACCGAATATTTCAGTATTTCTATGAACCTGTGAATCAGGCAAGATCCACTGCTTTTATATAGATAAATTATCACCACTACTTACTTACATAAAATGGAAAAATAAGGCAATTAGGAAGAAATGTTGAGACCAAACAAAAGGTGTTTGAGAGTCTATTGGAAATTTCTCAGAAAAGCAGTTTGGATTTTTTTTTTTAATTTTTTTTATTTTATTTTAATTTTAGAGATCTTCTCATTTATTCTGGAGCAGGGAAAATATCAGCATTCCAGAAATTAAAAAGGCCACCTGTTTGTCTGCAGCTGTCCTGCAAAACAGCAAAACAGAGCAGTGCTACTGGCAGCTAATAATATCTCCAGCTTGCAGAAGTGGCATGTATTTGGCATTTTATTCAGTATTCTGGGCAGATATACAGCTTGGCTTGCTTTTATTTTCCCCAAGTTTATCTGAATATCTCATCCAGGCCATGCAGTAGCATGTCTGACAAACGATGGCTCCACAGTGCTAAGCTGTAGAATCGATTTGCAGTGCAAATACAGTGAGACTGTTTTGTATGTATTGTGGAGGATGAAAGGAATGGAAGTGGGCCAAATTCAAGCTGTTTGCCATTGCATCTGATCAGCAGATCCTATGGAGAGAATTTGCCTGCTGTGAATATTTGATTCTCGCTAGCTTGAACTGTCTTGTGTGTTGGCAGTGCTACTGTGTGAATTTGCAGTGGCTTTCCAGGGTGTCTGTCCTATTCAACTGCCAATTTCTGGGGTTTTTTAACAGGGTTCAAGATTTTGTGCTCCACTTCGTGCATGAGGAAAATTACTTAATGCTATACAGTGAGCATATTTTCATATTTATAACACTCAAGTTAAAACAAAACAAAATTAGAAGTGAGTAGTCTGTTGTCTTTTCCTCCTCCCTTATTCCCTCCCTCCACCTTCACAAAGGTGTAACCCCACTGCCACCTACTCTCTCTGCGTTATCTTCAGATGATTGTCCTGGCAAGGTGATTTTGTAGTGGTGAGTCTGTCAGATTACACACCAGAAAGGATGAAAAGGTGATGGTGTTGAAATGCAGTTGCAAGAGAAGGCACGTTTCTCCCTTCCTTGCCATGCATCCTTCTGACTAAGTTCTCAGGGAGTTGGTGCTCTGCACCCTTATCTGTCCGTGACCCTTCTTACTGGTTCATGGCTGGCTTGGCTGGGAGTTTGCAGTTTTGTGTTGGTTCACTTTTTGTTTCTGAAATTCATTACAGTGAAACATTTACATTAATAATTTTTGGTTTGCAGTACTTACAAGTAAATGACATTGCTTGTAGTGCTGATGTAGCAGTAATTGTCAGGACTCTGCTGAGGCAAGCAGAAAAGGCTTGGGATTTAACATATCAGTGTATCCTGTGTCTGTCACCATACTGAACCATTTGTCTTCTCTATACAGCCTATTTAGACTTTCTGTCATTTTATAGATTAAGCATAGATAAAATTGTGGTATCTATAGATTACAGATTTATAACTTACAGATCTATATAAATATAGATATTTATGGACATAAAATTTTATATATTAAAATGATAGAGGAAATTTGCAAAATAAATTTAGGCTGTAACCTATCAGCTTTTTCTTCCTCTGTGTGTATGAAGGACAAAAGCCAGAAGAAGATTTTTGATTATACAGTGGTGTGGGATAAAACCAAGAGGAGCCAGCAAGAGACAGTTGCAGGTCCTCTGGGGCTGTAGGAAATGATGTGCTGACCAAGTGACCAATTCTCTGTCTACTCCAGCACTGCAGCTGCAGAAAGTAATGGCTGAGAGAAAAGCAATATCATCTCCATGTAAGATAGTGAGGAAATTGTGTAATAGTGCCACGTAGGGACTGCCAGAGGGACCAAATTCTGGTCATGTGTCTTCTGAGACCGCTGTAAAAGATACCACTCTGTTAGCTGAGGCACAGCAGCTGGCCACCCTGAGATCCTTGCTACTGCAGTGTGACCCATTTGCACGACCTATTTAACTCTGCCAAGTTGTAAGGAGCTGGGCAGGCACATTAAATGTGTCTTTTCAGTCACCTATTTAAAGTAAGGATGATTTTTATATCTTGCTACTTGTAAGCCTGTTTTTTCTGCTTTCTTCAGTTTCTTCAGCAATGACAAAGAATGGTGTTTTTTGACTACAAAAAGTGCGTAATTTCAGCTAACAGACACTGAACAATAAATCCTCTTGAAAGATAAAAGCAACATTTTCTGAGAACGGAAGAAATCAGGACCTGGTCAATGCAAGGTGTGGTATTCCTGAGAGAAAGCTTTGCTGGGAGCTGGGTCTTAACTGTAAGACTCGTTTCTCCCTTTAGTGGTTTAGGAGTGCTTTTCTCCAGTGACTCAATGGAACTAACAAATGTGAATTTCATCTGTACTATAGCAAACCAGGAAAAGTTTAGTTTTACAGTAGTATGTGATACATTTTTTGGCTTGGGGTTAGGCAGCCTAGGCAGGTGTCCTTGAGTAAATATATCACTTGGAAGCATTTTTTTTGGTTGGATTTTTCTTCAATCCTTTTAAACAAGTGCCATTTTTAGAACCATTAGGAAATAAAAATTATGAGATTTTTAGCAAAAGCTTCTTTCAGGGCTCACTGATTGCATCTTGTTGGCATGTGTGGTTATTTGTGCCTATACAAGGTACCAGCTTTCTGAAGAATTGTTTGGGTGATAGTGTTAGTGACTTGGGAAACATTATTCGTATGATGACCATCAAATAAAAGCATGTAGCCTAGCAAGAGTAGGTGGCACTGGTTTTTTGAGAAGCAGGCATTTGTTTATCAGCAGAAGAACTGAGTTCCCAAACTATGTGGCTGCCAAATAACTGGTATTTTTGTTACTGCTTATCATAACTCAGATATAAACTTCTGGCGTAAAGATGGGTGCAATTAGTTATCTTCAGCATTCCTCCTCCTTTGATTGTTTTCTAAGTCTACTAGGTTACTATGATCTCTATGTTCAGTGTATTTTTTGTTAAATTTGGAAATACTGTTAGGAACTTTTTTTTATGCTTTTGCATTGATATATTAGATTTATGCATTGCTCCACCAACCATTTGAGAGTGACCAGGACTGTCCTCTATCAAAGACTAAACATAAGAGTTATTCATGATGCAGTTGGAAAAATTATAGTGCAAACAGTAAGCCAGATGGAAAATTTTACAGGCATCTTTTCATGTCATGAATGATGCTGTCTCTCTGGGTTATGGGCTCTCTGCTCTCTCAACTGCTGTTCCTTCCCCCACTGGCTCCCCTCCAGAGCTGTTAAGTTTCAGCCAGGGAAGAAAGGGAGATTTGAACTCCTCTGAATTTCCAAGTCTCTGTTTTCTGTGGTGTGGCTGTCGAGCTTTGTGTGCGAGAGCGTTGGCATGCCGAGAGCCACGGCGATTTGCATGCTGCTTGCAGAGCAAACAGGGCTGCTCTCCCCGAGCCCCGAGAAAGGCTGGGAGCAGATGTGGGGGGAACCCTGCTCACCAATCCTGCTCTGTCATGCATTGGGTAAGAGATGAACACCGCCAGGTTCCTCTGCTTCCCAGTTTTTATGAAAACAGGTCTCCACCACATGCTGTGGTTCTGCTCCTCTGTAACTCTTCATGTGGCAGCTTAGCTTTAGATTTGAGGTGAGACTCGTCAAAGAATATCAAGCTGTACATTGTATCTTTACTTGTCCACACATCTACCGTTGCAGTTGCTGGTCTAGAAACGTATATATCTAAAAATTTACACTCTACTAGCTGCAAGATTTATCCATGTAAAACATATTCACCGGTTCTGTAACAGGGGAGTGGTGTACATGCATATGTATAAAACCTGTATTAACTGTATATGCACACATGCAGATTCAATCTCCCTGGTGCAAACCAAAGTGTCATCGCTTGGACTTGGTTTGAAAGAGATTTATATCAGTTTTTACTTAGCCTTTCTTAGTTATTGACTTTTAATTTTTACACTGTGCAAAGAGTAAATCCTCCATAAGAAGTGTTACAAAATTGGTGTTGTTTCTTCTCAGAGACAGTGGCCATATGAAGTGTAGCTTCAAGATTTTTATTTCAGGAGAAAGCACTTATCTCTTTTCTCAGTGGCTTATGACTGGTTGCATTTAGAGAGGCAAGAGAACAGTTGTGTTAACTGGCTTGCTCATATCTGACCTGCAAAGTGTTTTCTGAACAAATTGCTTGCTAAAATGCTGGTGGGCTGTTTCATATCTACTCTTCCTGCTCCCTTCAAAAAATCCTGCCTTTTCTACTTTGTAACATGCCGAGGTTGTGTGGCAGCCTCCAGGTGGAGAAATTAGTTGCCAGCATCTATACGTATCTGGTTTTCAAACAAAATCTACACTGACTTCTTAAATTATGTGACTGTTAATGTCTTCGGTTCTTCATTTAGCCAAAGGTATGACTGTTCACGAGCAGTTACTGAATTAGGGAGAAGTTGGTTTGGTAAATTTTTTTTGTTTCAGTTAAGGGGAGCTTAAAGTGTTGTGGGGTTTTTTTTGTCTCTTTTCAGGATAATATCATATTATTCTTAAGAGGCTGCAAAGAACTGGGACTTAAAGAATCTCAGCTTTTTGATCCTGGTGATCTGCAGGACACATCTAACAGAGTAACCATCAAGTAAGTACAATAGCAGTTTGTGACTAGCATGTTACAGTCTCAGGTGTATGTGATGCAATAGCAAATATTTAAGAATGAGCAAAAAGGCTATAGAACTGTAATTAGTATAAGGCAAATAGGAAGCAGAAGGTTGGGAAACTTTCAGTGTTGGGATGAATAGATTGTTCTATTCAACAGATTTTGTCCCAGAGACACCAACCACGGCGCTGCAAAATAGGACAACACTTGGAGAATGCTCTCAGGCCCATGGTGTGACTCTTGGGGATGGCCTGTGCAGGCCTAGGAGTTGGACTTGATGATCCTTGTGGGTCCCTTCCAAATCAGTTTATTCTGTGATTTTGTGAAAATACTGTCTTAGTTAGGCAATGAGATTCTGAGGGACTTAGGGGTTTTCCTAATCTAAATTGATGACATTCTTTTTTTTGTCTGTCCAGCTAATAAAATATTGTAGTCTGGGGGAAAAGAAGGCACAATTCTGTTATGTCAGATTAAATTGTTCTGATGGTAAAATATAGGACAGTTAGCGGCCTCTCAGATTCTATGAAATACAGGCATAGCACGGTCTCTTCACTTCCCTGCAAGGGCTATGGCTTGAGACACACAGTAATTGGACTGAGGAAGTCTGTGTGAACTGGAAATGCCACAATTTAGATAGTTTTTCACCAAAACCACACACCCACTACCACACAAATTGCACAGGCCCCCCACCTTTGAAAAGCAAAACCACTCCACACTTTCATAAAATTAACAAAATTTATAATTGGCGTTTCTTAACTTCTAAATCGGTGTTTAGAAGTTTTCCTGAAAGTTTTGGGTCTATCATGTCATGTTCCAGTTATAACAGAACTTACTGCTCTACAGACAAGAGAATGCTGCTGGGTTGATTGAATGGTCTAATTTCATTTGGCCAAAAAGATCACTAATGAAATCCTGATCAGACGTATCTATTTTAGAGAAGTATATGGAAACAATTTACTAAATTTCAGTAGCATTTTTTTTTCATTCTTTTCTGGCAATGGAAGCTGGGCAAGTTTTCATGGTATTCAGGCACTGTCTGGGAAAATTCAAAGGCTCTGAAAATTGAATTGGCCAGTGTCCTTGTTTTAAGGTGTACCATTTCTTGCTCCTTCCCAAGTTTCTGACTCTAACATGAGGTTCTTCTTGCCCTCTACATGGCAGTGAGTGGAGGCTATGTCATTAATTTCTTCTAAATCTGCTAATACTTTGATGAAATGGGTTCTTCATGATGTCCTGTAAAATCATCATGATGATTGACTGGAGAGAGTTGCAAAACAATCCCTAATCTTCATATAAAATCATAATCTCCATATGAAACCAGAAAGGAAGAGTCTTTCTGATAAAAACCTTCATCTTTTGGGGTTGAAGATGGATGGAATACCTTGGTGGAGGCAGGTTGAGAGGCTTTGACTAGGGTGGAGCTCGAAGCGAAGCTGTCACCAAGTTAAACCTGGCATCATAAACCCCTCAGAGCTGGGCTGGGCCTCCACTGCATATGAGGGCTTCAGAGAAAGCAGCTGTGGAAATGAGCCAAATGTTTTCCTAGCACTGTCCAAGTTCACACTGAGTAACTGAGTTGAGGTGTACAAGCCAAGTCCATGACTGTTTTAGAGAAATATGTTGAAGGCTGTGTTCTGCTAGCTCATTCCCAAAGCATGAAGGTGATTTTTTCCCTCTTTGAAGACTTTTGCATGATTTTTTTAAACGTGGTGAAAATACTATTTGTGGTAAAGGATGAATATGACATTATTGCACATGCTTAAGATAATGACATTTTATCCTTTTTTTTTCCATACAGATGTTAATTGAGGCATGTATTAGATCTATTTTTTTGATCACTCTGCTTATAAAAGTTATGAGCTAATGCTGTAAGGAATTTTTTTGTGACTAGTTAAGCAAGTCTCTTTTCCACTGTTATTTTACTAAGAAAAAAACCAGGACTGTTCTATTTTTCTTATTGTGTGGGTATTAGCGGACAAAATTTTGGCTTAAAAAGACGTTATCAAAAATACTTTGTTTGCCGTTGCCTATATTTAGGATTTTGTTGTTCTGACAGATTTGAGTATATTTATTTTTGGTTTTGTCAGATAAACTTTAATGATGGAGTGGTCTTACTGTGAGAGTAGAAGACAATTCCACTGGTAAATAATCAGGACACAATCTTTACTAAATCTCAAATAGTCTTATGTAGATTTTAGCACTTAAATGTGATACATATTTCCTTTTTTTTTTAAATGCTTTCTTTGCTGAATTTTGAACTGTTGTTAATGTTTGCATAATCTTTGTACCTTGTTGTTTTTAACATAAAACTGCCACTCTTCCGTGAACATAAGAGAAAAAATAAATTGAGAAGGATGATGCCAATGTTCAGTCTGAGTGCTCAGGTACACGTCTAAAAAATAAATGTTTTCCATGGCACATTCTGTTTTAAATGGCAGGGTCTTTGTTCTTTGTAATGTTCGTTTCCACAGAAGCACCTGCAATATTTCCTTAATGTTTGCTGATGCCTCTTATGCTTGTTCAGTTGCTTCCAGAATCTGTATGGGTTGCAGAGCAGAATCTGACTGTTGGATAACTGCAGAATGTATTTTAGCAGTGAGGACTTTTGTCTTCCTTTTTTAAGAAATCAGCAACTCTGTTTAAAGGAAATATTTTGGCATTGTCCTACTTTACTGTGGGAGCATTATAAACACATTTTCTTCTTGTACTTCCAGAATTCTAATTTAATGATTGAAGTAATGGTGACAAAATACTCCCATGTTATGAATAAATGAATGTGTGAACTACATCTTCTTAGCTTTCATGTATTTCCAGACAGCAGAAGCATTCGGCAGGCTTTTGTTAGGGAAAATGTGATCTGCTGCATACAGCCTCTTGGAAAGTATGTCTACTCTCTGATTTTTTTTCCTTTTTTTTTCTTTTTTTGTTTTTTTTTCTTATCTTTGTATGTGTTTGTGTGTGCAACCAGGAACATTGACTATAGTAGGAAGCTGAAAAATGTAAGTACATAATTTGGATTTTTTATTTTTGTCTGGTTAATTCTGTTATTGGCCTGATTGAGAATTATGTCAGTAAAAACTGAGTACATGAGTACTGCTGAAAAGTCCTTCTGAATACAAACATAGCTGGGCTCTATTGGAAATTTAGGTTGAGTTGCTATGGCAAAGCAGCCTTACAAAAGAAATAAGATGGAGAATATTTATCTCTTTTTAGATACTCTTAGATGAGTGCTGTCCAGTGTGGTGTTTGCTGGGGACGGTCTGATTCGACCATGAAGCCACACTTTTGTAGCCCTTCCCAAATATATAGGCATAGAGTACAGTTGCACAAACCATTTTAAAAGAAGCAAAATGGCCATTAAATTGGGATGCAAGGCGTTACTGTGAGGTTAGCTTGCTTTCTTGTTGTTCTTCCAAATAAATTAGTGTTTCCCCAGAAAGACTATTTCCATTTAACTTCAATTTCCTCTTAATTTAAACTAAGGACAATGGTATTGGATCCTGTGCTTGTTAACTAGAAAAGAAAATGTCTAACCTTTGCTGGTCTCAGTTTAAAGCCTAGCAAGCTGTCTGTCCTTAGTTAGCTGTAAACTGGTATAATACATAATATATTTTTTTGTTTGGCTCACATCCCGATATCCTGATAGGAAATGCCAAGATCTTTTTTAATAGCTTTGAAAACCAGGAACCATAACTTCCATGACTGGAGGTAAAAAAAAAAAGCCCAAACAACACCAAAACCATCCCTCCCCCAAACTGTTTCATCCTGTTTTTCCCATCATCAGTAGAGTAGTATCTTCTGCACCCAGCATACAGATTTTTAGGGGAAGAATTCAGTTTAGGTATTTTAACACTCTTTGTGGGCACTGGCTAAACATCTTTGTACAGATGTGTTGCTTTAAAGGTGAAGTTTCAAAAGTATCCTCCATAATGTGCTTGTAGGCAATATATGCTTTCCAGGTGCATGATCCTGCAGCCTCAGCTGGCAGCCAGCCGGAATTGCTTGCAAATGTGAAATTTTCTGCTGATGT
>VYZP01022930.1:2301-13066 GCA_013400635.1 Hypocryptadius cinnamomeus | reverse complement strand
CATGACAACAATGAAATTACAGGTTTATGTGGGGTTTTCCAGAGATCCCTTGCACCAAAAACATAACCTTCACTTTAGTTAGGACTGTCTTATAATTTGCTATGTAAAATTGTGGAATAACTCAGGTTGGAAGAAATTTCTGGAGATTATCTGGTCCCAGTCGCTCTTCAGAACACTATCAGTGGTGTCTTTTTCCTTCCAGAACTGGAGAGTTCAGTGTTACTTTTCTCAATTCCTAGAAGCCTCAAAACTTTATTTCTGTTCCTTATTTTTCCCTAACATGCAGTACTATAGCCTGTAAATGGCATAATTTCATCACAGGAAAACAGAATGGTTTTGATTGAAAGGAAGCTTAAAGATCATCTATTTCCACCCCACCTGTTGTGGACACCTTCCACTGGACCAGGTTATTCAGAACTCCATCCAGCCTGGCCTTGAACACTGCCAGAGATGGGGCATCCACAGCTTCTCTGAGAAACCTGTTCCAGTGCCTCACAGTGAAGAATTTCTTCCTAATACCTAATCTAAACCTACTCTCTTTCAATTTGAAGCCATTTCCCTTGTCCTGTCACTACATCCCTTGTAAATAGTCTTTCTCCAAGTTTCTATGTGCTGTTCCTCAGCTTAACCTTATACATATTTTTTTCTGCTCTCTAAACTGGACTCTTTCTTGTGGTCCGAAAGTGGAAGATATGAAAAACCTAGCAGTTTTGTCCTCATATAATTTCACCCAAAATTCATTATTTTATGGCAGAGAAGGACATGTGGGGAGTAGGTATGGATCTGTGGCTCCTTGAAATACAAGGAATAATTTATTTACCTTTGTGGCTCATTTATCTTAAGAGAAAGCCTTACGGGATGAGGCAGGTCTTGGCCTCTCTATAAGAACTTTACTCTTTCTACTTCACTTGCTGCTGCTTAAACACAATGAGCTTTGAGAACTTTCTTAACTGTTCATCTCCCATCAAGACATGAGAAATAAGAAATAGAAAGCTCTTTTCTGTGGAAAACATGCACTGAAATTGGTGTAGCTTTATTTTTCTGAGTATGACTACTACCATACTCATTACTATAGTTATGTGAGTGAGTCCCAGTAGCATCTTAAGAACAAGACTCACATCTGTCACGTACTCATCTGCTCCTTGGGTAGGGCAGAGAAGTACTTGTAAGATCTCTGGTGTTTTTTTAACACGTATGTTATGCATTACTGTCAGTGAGGGCAAAGTCAAAGAAACATGCCTTGTGCTTGCAAGGCACTGGGGGTTGTGAATGTGCATAATTTCTTAGAAATCCACAACTATAGATAAGGTTCTGAAATGGTCTTTGCCCTCCTTGTAGAGCACAGCTACTAAATTCATTCTTACAAATAATTGGTTACTTTCTGAGGCTTTCACAGAGATCTGCTTATTAATTTTCATGAGAGCCACAGAGTAGAAACACAAGGATTGCTTCCACATTTACAGAGGCAGAATTTCTCTCTGGGAGCAAGGGATTACTTCTTGCCAGTGACCAAAAGAATGGTGAGCAGTACAGTCACTGCCACAGGAGCATGAAACTGTCAATTCTGCTGTAAACCTAACTAGTGGCACAGATCTGGAGTTGTGTGCCTCTGATACAGATAATTCTTCTATGGCAAAGGAGCAAATATTAAATAATGATCCTGAAACTTTAGATGGATTTTTTTTTCTGGTTACCTGCAACCTGGAGAATCCTTACAATAACAACTATAAAGATAGCTGTGATTCCAAATATTCTGGGTAGCTCAAATAGACAGAGGAATAAAGTTTTATATGTTTATAGTATTTTAAGTAGTTGAAGACATGTTCCAGAACTTTGTTTTAGATGGATTTCCATAGGCACTGGAGTTCTGTGCTGGGATATGTTGTGTGTTGCTGAGTTACTGCAATTGTCTCATCCACCAGAAAGATCCACCATTTTTTTGACAACTTGATACAACACTCTTGTTTGAGCATGGCATCACCACACTCCTCAGTATTAGTGAGAAATCCCAAATTACTGAATTGTAAATCACAGCCAAAGCTAATAATGAAGTTCTTTTTGTGTAATCTATGAAGAGAGATACACATTACGCAGAATGATTTATCTGACCTGTAGATGAAATAAATTGCTCTCAGGAGGCGAGAACCTCTCACTATTGATAAGTAAAGGGAATCTAGAGTGACACTCTCATCCTTAAATGACATCTGTCATTCTCTCCTGTGCATTTTTTAGGGCAAATAAATCCCACTTATATTTGTTCACTGACTGGCTAAAAAGAACCAAAAAATCTTAAAAATGTCCATCCAATTTTTGTTCACTACCTATTTTTTTTCTGTGCTGAGGCTCATCTTCAGCTCCCTGCTTCGCTCTTGAAGCACTTCAACTTACCCTATGCAAAAGACCATGATTGTATGTGTGAACAATATCTCTGTGTGTCATTATAGATTATGGGCATTTACATTATTAGATTTAAATAGTCCATATAATAGCTAGTAAAGAAAACCCATCATATGGTACACCAAAGTAATGGATGTCAGATGAAAGTGAGGTTTTCCCATCAGGTTTTGAGGGATGCTTTCCAGAAAGACTCAAAACATTTTAGCAAATTACCTTTTGCTCCTGTCATCTCTTTCAGCAAATGTCTCATAATCTCCATAAGACCATGTAACTCACAGTCAAATGCTGCAGATATGTCCCAGATGAGAAACCATCTTCTGTGTTCCCTCTGTGGATAGGGGATCATCTGTGCTGCTAAGAAGGCTCCATTCTGTGTTCTGGCATGATTTCAGACTGTTCCAAGTTTAGAATTTGAGCATCAGTTAGATGAGGTTGTAGCTGGCCTTTGTCTAGTTATGCTACAAGCTCGTTCAGGAATGGTATGGCAGGTTGGAGAGGAGGGAGTTGGTGTCCAGAAGTGCTTTCTCAGGCATTGAAATGTGTGGTGTGGAGTTATTCGCAGCTGTCACAGGTTAAAAAATGCGTAGATGGAATTAAGTCCTAAAGATTGACTTTTTTTATGGTGAGCTAATGCTGTGAAATTTAGTAATGAATTTCAGTGGATGTGTGTAAAATGGCTCTCAGTTGCCAGCAAGTTGTGAACTTTTCACTGCAGCAAAGCTAACATGGCTGTTCACTTTGGGTATGAAACAAGCATTTAGAAATCTGCTATGATTCTTTTTGTCCATGTTGAGTGTTTCAAGGACTCTCAGCATTTCAGTGGTCATCATTCCTCCTGCACAGAATATCAGAGAACCAAAAAGTACATAGTCAGTAATGAAGAACCATCTTAGTAGCGAAGCTATGAATGTTCAGTGGTCAGTGATGATGAATCACAATTTCTTTCACCCTCATCCTGTAGATGGAGTAATGTTCACAATTACACTCTTTATATGGAATTTATTGGAGGGCAAGAATTTTGGTCAAGGAAAGAACTTTACCCTATTTTGTGTCTGAGGTCTGGTAGATGTGAATGCTGTAATGTAGATAATGAAGATTATAACACTTTGGTCTTTAAATCCAGGTGATGCCTGAAGTAGAGATAATTTTTCAAAATTTTACAATGAGTTCTTTCATTTGTGTTTCCTTGCAAAATGTTTATGACCTTCCTGATAAATTTACTGAAATCTTCAGAAGTGCAGCACTTCACACTTTGCCTTGTTGAACCCCATGAGGTTCTCATGGGCCTACCTGTCCAGGTCCCTCTGGGTGGCATCTCATCCCTCAGGCATGTCAGTGGCACCGTTCAGCTTGGTGTCACCTGCAAACTTTCTGAGGGTGTGCTCTGTCCTGCTGTGCTGTCAATGAATATACTAAACAGGGCTGGTCCCGGCATGGACCCCTGAGGGATAACACTTGTTGCTGATCTGCATCTGGGTATTTTGCCATTGACCACTACCTTCTGGGTGCAGCCATACAACCAACTTCTCATCCATTGAACAGTCCAACTATCAAATCCTTGTCTCCAATGTAGAAAGGAGGATGTTGTGCTGTGAATCTCTCAAGATATAGTACAGTGATCCATTAAATATCACGAACCTTTGGAAAACGAATCTTGCTCTCATTATTGTGAAATTATTTGCATTGTTTAGAGCATTTCAGAAAACTAAAATGGCAATCACGTTGAAGCTGTTATTCTAGACATGTGAGGGCCATGACTATAAGGTGATTCAATTCCTGCCATTCCTTCTTCTTGAACAGATAGACATTTTCATCACAATAACATAAACTTGCAGAAATGGTGATGCCACTTAAGGTGAGTTAGGTGACTTATTTTAATTTAGACATTAACTTCCAGAAGTGAACTTCCCTGTTTTGTTTTTAGTTATTCATGTCTGGCACCCAACCTCACCCCTCCCTAGGTCCTCTACTCATCTGTAGGACTGTGTAAATGTAGAAGAGAATGTGAAATCGTTATTACACAGATCACATTTATGAGTAGCACACAGTTATTCAGAAAAGCTCATTTCTGCTGGTGCTGTCACTTCATGGTAGAAGTTTAAAAATAAGTGTGATCTAATAACATGGANTCTCATCCATTGAACAGTCCAACTATCAAATCCTTGTCTCCAATGTAGAAAGGAGGATGTTGTGCTGTGAATCTCTCAAGAGAGAGATTTGCACCAAATTAGTTTCTATTTATATTGTTGCCTTTATTTGTATGAGGCACTTTGCTGCACAAACCAGTAGCAATTACTTCACATTTGCTTTGATCATAAATCTTGTAAGGCAGTTTAAGTGCTATGTGTCTTCAAATGGGGTTACCTTAGAAGGAAATGAAAGATTTTCAGGTCCTTAACACAAAACAATTGAGCCAGTCATATTTGAGCCTTAATCAACTGATTTTTCTCTTTTAAATAGAAATAATCTGTTATGTTCCTTACTTTTATTATTTTTCAGACAAAGGCAGCAAGTTATTTATGCTGAATTTAGGATATCCATATGTCATAGGGTGTTGGCTGTCTAAGGAGTTTGATAATAGGATATTGAACTTTACAATTCTAAATCATTTGACTTTTGCCCTTTACCACGGTAATGGCAGAGAATCTGGTATCTAAATGGTGTAGAGGCTGTTTGACAATCTCTGCTTATGGTAACCGAGCCTTTCTTGCTCGAGACATGAGCTTTTTGTCGAAACTTTCTGACTGATACTTCACACCAGTAAGTCTTCTGAAAGCTTTCAAATGCATGTAATATTATTTCTCTTATCTGACAAGAGAGATGCTCGAGTTTGCTGCAGTGAGTGGGAATGAAAAAGTATAAGGCCAGAGCAAGACAAATGAATTGAGTTACGCCAAGTTTAGAAATGGCTGATTCTTTTTCTCTGCAGTGGCGTGCTTCTTTGTACAGGTCCTGGTTAAGTTTTGAGGTTTCCCTTGTTAGGCATCAGTTTCAGTTCCATTTTTTCAATCAATGCATAGCTGTTGTAGGACATACTACTTGCTTCCCAAGAAATGATTTTGCAGAGTCCCAAATCTTTTCATTAATGACGTTGGAGCCAGTTTCACTTGTGTATATTGAATTAGTACATTTCAGAGCATTTATTCTCTCTGTTGCAATTTCTTGGAAATGAATAGATTTCTGAGGAACAACCTCAGGAGATATCCCTAACTGACCCAAAGCAGATGAGTATGGAAACCAAATCATATTTTGTTTTCAAAGCTGAACGTTTCAGACCATACTCTGGTCCAGAGACCCTAGTGCTGTTTCTTTCTCTTTACTCTTGTGTTAAGTGAAAAAAATCCATGCTCTGCTGTTGCTACTTACATCTTTCATGATCTCTGCTACTGCAGCATTACCTTAACTACAGGCAAAACTTGCAGTGAACCTAAGTGATCCTGTGTGAAGCATACCAAATCCAGTGGCATAATAACGTATATAAAATGCAGAAGTTTGCCTGAAAAAACATCTTAGAATGTTAATTTGAGAGAAGAAACATATACAATTTCTAGGCACAGATTTAGTACTTTTTTATGTCTGTACGGCCCAAGTCAAGAGCTCAATGTCTGAAGGCTGAGAGCTGAAAATACATGCATTTTTCTGCTTAAGAAATATATTTCCCTTGCTTTACATTTTTCAATGCAGAATACAGAATGTAACTGTTATAAAGAAAACAGACAATAAGCATTTTATAGAGACTTTACAGTTGCTGTAGTTCTGGTTCTTCACATCAAAACAGAGTAAGACTTCTTCTAAGTACAAGCTTGAAAAGTATGCAGTCCTTCAAGAGCTGGCTGCTCCAGTGTGGGTCTCCCAAAGGGTCACAAGGGTAACCAGGAAACCTGCTCCTGTGTGGGAACCTCTCTTTATAGCTCTGTGGGTCCTGCCAGAACACTGCTCCAACAAAGGCTTCCCACGGGCTCACAGCCACCTCTTAGGCATCTTGCTCCAGCATGGGTCTCTCCCATGGGCTGCAGGTGGATCTCTGCATCCCCGTGGTCCTCCACAGGCTGCAGGGGCACAGCTGCCTCCCCACGGCCTTCACCAGAGGCAGCAGAGGAATCTTTGCTCTGGTGTCTGGAGCACCTCCTGCCCCTACTTCTCCACTGACCTTGGTATCTGCAGAGCTGTCCCTCTCATGTTCTCACTCCTCTCTTCTGTGAGCACAATTGCCTCTGTGCAATAACTCTTCTTGCTTTCTTAAGCGTGTTATCGCAGAGGTGTTACCATCATTCCTGACCGGTCCAGCCTTGGCCACTGACACATCGGTCTTGGAGCCAGCTGCCATTGGCTCTGCTGGACATGGGAGAACCTCCTGGCAGCTTCTCATGGAAGCCACCCCTGTAACCACCCTGCTACCAAAGCATGGCCACACATACCCAATGCATTGCCTGTTTTCCTCACAGATATCTTCTTTATTTGCACAAATGTGAAACTACATGGAACACTGAACAAGGAGAGGAAAAGCAAAAGCGAGAAAATGGACAAAAGGCCTAGGGCTACATGGGAAGTTCTGAAAGATATTTTTAAATGTGACGTCTGGAAAGTTCAGCAGCAAGAAGGATAACACATAAAGGAATACAAACCAATAAACTCCAGAAAATCAGTTCTTACAATGCCAAGAAGAAAAGAGAAATCTTCAGAAACTTTGGGTCCATGTAGCTCAACCCTGAAGAAAATTAGCCTTGAAGATCATTTTTTTGGCTGGTCCCAAGATAGGAGGTCTTTTCTACTGTCTCCCTGAACGTAAAACTCATTGGAATTTTTTAACTGAAGTTATTCTGGGAAATAATTCTGTGAGCCTAAAATTTGCCTCAGGTTTGCCTCATCTAAAAACAGCGAAAAGAGGAGTGTGAATTTGCTCATCTATGAAGTTTACACTTCCTTGAATATGTTTTTTAAAGCTGAAGGTTCTGATTTCCTGCTTACAGCACACAGAAAACCAATGGCTTTGATTGACCTCACTGAGCTTGGTGAACCAGACAGCTTTCTGACCTAGATGAAAATGTACATCAAAAGCAGATCAAGCTTTTCTGGAGTGTGGTAGAAAGAGATCTGCTGGAACTTCTGGATGATGAGGGAGAGATAGATTCTTCTGTGTGGAAAGCCCTACCCCCTCTGTTGTTCAGGTTGTGCTCTCACATGTGGATAAGGGGACATGAGCTCTTGAAGTCAGTTAAGTTGTGGTGGTGTCAATCACTGGAGAATTGGGCCCTCTGGGTGAACAGATTTAGAGAAAAAAACAAAAACCCAATGCATTAGTCACTTATAATCAATGTGTACAGCTGTGGCAAAAGTCTGTTGTTTATATTTACACCTTTCAAAAAGGAGGCTGTGTTTAGTGGTGTGTTGCTACAGCAGCATTTGGCTCTTTATTGAGACCTATAATTAGAGATTTTACAATTTGATGTGCCAAGCAGTGCATTCTCTCCACAAAAATTTTAAGGCGATAATCACTTTTATTGCTGGAATTTCATTCATGGAAATCGTGAAAAAACCCAAATGCCATTTAGAATGAACTTATCTAATGTCCCCTCATGTTAGTATTCACAATTGTGAATTAATTGGAAAAATAAAGGGTAGAACTTTAACTACACTCCAGGTCCCATCTTAGTCTTAAAATCTGTGTGAGTAATGCAGTCTGCAAGTCATGTGCCTTCTCCACTTGAGGTCAGTGCTGAAAACAGTCATTGGCTGAAGCATAATTAAAATCAGGCTCTCAGAGGATCATGATTTTTCCTGGTAGGGTTCTGTAATTATGCATTAACTAGTTATCTTTTGAGCTTGAGGTAGTAAAAACAAAGAAGAATTTATTTATTTTCCCTGTTTTTTTGTGTGGAGGCCAAGGGGAGTTTTTCAAGCAGACCTCCAATGCAAAAATCCATAAATCTGTGCTGTGTTTTCATATATGATATACTGTATGGCTCCATGTACACTATGAAAATTATCAAATAAGAGCAGTCAAGCCATTCTAGTAATCTGGAAATATCTCTCAAGAGAGAAGGGAAGATAATTTTTTTCCTACTACTATGTTTTGCCATCATAATGGACATCTATAAGTATAATAAAATAAATGGCTAACTTCTCTGTGGGTTTTTTTTTTGCCTGACATTTAATAAATTTACCAGTGGTTGGCAGCTCAAGCATTTTGGATCATGCTGAGGCTCAGCAATGTTCCAGATGAAGCCTGTAGCCTTGTTGAAGTTGGTACCACAAACTTTACAGCATGTTGTTGTCAGCCCTCCCTGCCATACCCACAGCGGTCTGACGACATTATTGCTGGGCTTCACACAAACTAAAGTTCATAAAACTGAAATTTTGCTTCATATGAAGGCGGTAGTCACAGTCAATGAGTTTAACAGATGCAGTGGGCCCTCTTGGTGCAGTCAGGGAGCTTAAGGAATCAGATTTTTTTCCGAGAAAGAAAGCAATAGTGTTACATGAAACCTCTGGGTTTAGGGTTTTTTTATCCTTTTTTTCTTTTTAAAAATCTTTTTCTTCTTTTGCAGGATGGAATGTTAGAGCATACACAGAGGCCTGGAAGTTTCATTTGAGATGGTTATTTTAGAATATTCTCACAAGCTTTGTGGACTGAAAAGAGCTGGGCAGAGGTAGGAGGTGGGAAATGGCATCATCAATATGGTGTAAAAACTCACACACATAATAGTCTGAATATAGGTAAAACAAAAGCAGCTATCACCCTTCCTTTTCCCAGAAGCAAAGCTACTGCAGTCCTTTGGTGAATAAAAGAAACAAATTTCTGCCTTGTTATAAATCCTAGGAATAGAGCAGGTACTATATAGTAAAGATAGAATTACGTATTTTGGTTCTCCAAACTTTTTTCATCCTGGTGTGAATATGGCTTTACTGTACAGCTGCATTTATTTACCTGTGTTCCTGGAACTGTGAAAAATTCTTTGCCTGGATTTATAGGTTGGTATGTGTACAGTGGTTTGGTTTCTCCTAAATTTTTCTTCCCAAAACAAACCCAGTTCCTCTCTGTACATGAGGTGTGTGGCGGGCGTGCTGCCACCTGTGTTTTGTAGCCTAAGCAGTACTTCAGCATTTCTTCCCTCTCTTCATCCCCCCTCCTACCAGCTGGAAATTGTGTGTAGGTACAGGAGATGCACAGAAACAGTTAAATCAGTACTTTGTTTTCTCATGTCCAGGTGAGAAGTGGTGGTGGTTTTGAAGCAGGAGGCCTCCCAACAGACTGTTCCAGATAGACTTGGTGTTTACAGAAGTGAGGCAAACCTTCAGCTGGGTAAGATGTGGTGTTCAGAAATGTACCTGTGGGGAGGGTGAGAGAAGGCAAAGTTGACAAGGAAAGAAGATTGATCAGATACAAGTTTATAAAGAAATATTCACTGTAAGATGAGTAGCTATTCATGAGAGCTATTCAGTGGACATGGTTGGAATCCACATAGCTTTATGGTTTATAGTTTCTCTAAAGCAATGATAAAAGACAGCTCTGGAAAGAAGCCATACTCAGCCATGAAATGGAGAGGGTTTTTGCATATGTGAAGGCAGATACAGGGCATTTTCTCTTTGTGCATATGTGAAGACAGATACAGGGCATTTTCTCTCTCTTGTAATGTTTCTTTTTCAATTTCAGAGAAAAGTTACTCCTCCTGTGGCTTTTGCTGGCAACAATAAATGGGAAAGCCCTCACCCAAACCTTTGGCTATGCTAAGGTGAAAGTTCCTTCTGCTTCATCTCTTAGATGAAAAATGCCTCTTACAGTTTTCTTTTCTGAATCAAAGGGAACAGTCACTCTATTGCTCTCTGTTCCCAAACCCCGCTTTCTTTCCTTCTGTTTGCATCTTAGAAGCTGACAAGAGGTGGATAAGACTGTAAGTTATTTTGAATGATAGTTGGCTTATTTTCAAGCTACTGGTAATAAGGATAAAGCAGATATACACCACACATTCTTAACTTTAAACACATTACTAGTCTGAGCTATTTAATGGAGACTCATTTCTGGCTTCATCCTCATTTGAAAGTCCTAATTAAGTAGGCAGTAGCTATTGAGAAACAGTGGCCTGAATTTACTGAGGGTATAATTCTGAATTTGGCTCTGGCTTCAGATCTGTCTGAATAAGACTAGTCTGAGAAATTCAGAGTTTTCTGTTCTTGAGGTTTTCCTTCAGCAGTTTACAAATGTCACTGTTTATGACACTGGCAAGGTTTGAAAGCTATAAAGCTATTGCTCCAGAAATTATTTTTATGATGTATAGCCATTCCATTTCAGACACTGTAAATCAAAAAGAAAATAAGTCAAGTAAATTCTAACTCTATAATGAATAAAAAAGTCTTTTTTTTTTTTTTT
>VYZP01022929.1:275-13161 GCA_013400635.1 Hypocryptadius cinnamomeus | reverse complement strand
ATGTTTTTTTCGAAAATTATCTATCATACTATTAATATTTTCCACTGTTGCTTCTGTTTTGTACTTTCATGAGCTCTGTTTAATGTTTTATAGATTCAATCTGTTATGTACAGAGGTGTATTTAATGGACTTGACCAATTATTGGTTATAGATGTAAGCAACACTTAAGGAAACAGAATTTTTCACTGAAAAAATTATCTCTCTGGGTATTAAGAGAGAGGATATTGGCAGGTATAAAAAGCTGTAGAACTAAGGAAGTAGCAGGTGATGGGATCCATAGCAGTGGAGTTTGTCATTGCCTTTTGCAGTCTCACAGACAAAGATTAATATTTGTTAATTGGAATTAATTAGTTGTAGAAGCCAAAATTTGTATCTTCAGTGAAGATTTATGAAGAATTACTGATACTGATTTGCAACTGAAAATTAGATTCCCATATCAACAGTGCCATTCAGGATTAAAGGATCCCCCTTCAAGGAATTTAGTAAACTAAATTTCTTCATTACAACTTAATTTTATTACCTATTAACATTGCTAACTTCAAAGCAATAACAATAAGTATTTTAATAGATACACTGGTAATAACTATTTAAATGATAGTAAGAAAGGTTTTTTTATTCACTTTCTTCCAAAATTATATTGCCTAGTGATGATTATATGATCATAAAAAGTACTAAGACCTCCTAAGTTAAATTTGCAGAGGAGATTTTGTGACCCAACTGAACCACTCGCTGCACAGCAATCACCTACTAAATTTGAGAACCAGTATTAGAGAAGTATCTTCTATAGATAATATATAGATACAAGAAATCATGTTGCAAGGACTTCAGTTAGGAGCTTTATATTTCTATGAATCTTTTGCCAAGCACAACCAATGCTTCCTCTCAACTGTGGGTACCATCTAGTCGGTAAGGAAAATATTAACATGAGAAATTAAGTTTGGTGAGGCTTCAGGGAGATGTGGTCAAAGAAGAAGTTCTTAGCAACGTTGTCAGACATCTGCAAGGTGGGAAAGCTCAGAAAACATAGATATTTGCTCTGGAAACCACCCTTGCAGCCCAGCAGCATCCTTAGCAAGAGGATTATTTTTGTTGTATTGGTCCCTTCACTATGCCTTTCATCCACAGCACCAAGGCAGTGGGTGTGTGGCAGAACTGTACAGTCACCAAACAGACCCTCCAAAGACTGCAGTCAGCCTTTTCTTCTTAGTAGAGAATACACAGGAGTGTTTCCACCAGCACTGTCCAGATTCTTCCCTGAGACCTGCCTGGGTCATCCTTCCCCTCTAGTGGTCAAGTGTTCCCAACATGGGAAAGTGATATCACTTAGCCTTGTATCACTCCAGAAAGGATTTGAAACATCACTGCTGGAACTCTGGTTTTTGCTGGTTTGATTGACAAAAGGACTCTGTGAGGGAACTGCTGGGGAAAGGGACTGCAGACAGGAGCACATAAACAGAATAGTTTCTCAAGGACTATTTCCTGAAGAACTGATCTCTGGTTTCCCAACTCTGAATGGCCCCGGAGTCACAAAGTGACATTGCTCAGTGATCATCTCTTGTAAATGCACAAAGTGCCCTGTTTCCAGTGTTGAGATGACTGAGAGCAGCAAAAGGGATTTTGGTTCCTGCATGTGGAAATAGAAATCTGTGGTTTGCCTCTGTCAAACTCAAAAGCAGGCACAGGCTGCAAAACCAAATGCTCTAGATGCCTGAAATTGCAGATGGCACAGTCTCCAGATGCTTACATGGGGGCTGGCTGTTTGGGCAGTAAGGTTTGGGTTTTATATTATCCAAACCATATCCAAATTGCAAATTTGTGGGGGCTTTGGCTGTTTATGGACAAGAGTTGATGGTGCCCCTTTCAAAGTCCTTGACTCCCTCGGGGAATAATTGTTCAGGGAAAAATTGTCTTTTGATTTTGTTCAGTTCTGGTTGAAAAGACTGGATGAAATTGAGGCTGAAATAGAGATATCCACAAGACTGAACATGGAATTTATGTTTAGAATTTGGTTGAAGCTGGCAAAAAGCAAAGTGCAGCAGAAACCAATTTTTCATATTAACTTCAGAACATAGATACATTATGATCTTTCTGTAGCCTTCTGGAAAATTTTGGAAGTTGCATACAACGAAATCTGTGAAGACACTGCCTGAACAGACAAACAGACATGTAAATCAAGGATACAAAGCTGTAAAGAGCCGGGGGAGCTGAGACCAAAACAGTGATGTAGGCTTGTAGAAAGCTGAGTGAGTCAGCATGCCTGGAGAACAGCAGTTCGCATCCTCTGTGTAATTTGAGAGCCCTGTGTCACATCTGTGATCAGAGGAATTCCCTGCTGACTCCATTTATCCCTGCCGTACCAAAATAATTTTTTTGCTGCTTGTCCTACTGTCAGTGCCATCCAAAGCTTTATTTCTCTTCTTAGTTTTGATTTTGTCTTTTAGAGTCCTTTCATTTGTGTTAGACTCCGCTCCCTGCTCCCCTGTCTTCATCCTGTAAGCATTTTTATGATTTATTCCAAATATTACCTATAGATGGAAATTGCTTCTTAACTGATCACATCTTTGAAATTATCCTCAGACGATGCATTTGATTCTGAATGAGGTATTAGCTTCTTTTGTACTTACTCCACATTAATATGTTGGGAACAATTTTTATACCAATACAGTTTCATGTGGATAAAATTTGTTTACTATTTTTAGAAGGAGAAATAAAATGAACATCAAAGCAGCAATATCGGGTCATACAAGGCATGCTGTTATCAAAATAAATGATACAATAAGACCAAATTATGAGGTAATTTCTCAGGGCCTTTGTCTGAAATAATCAAATGTATAAAGGTGAAATATGTACCACAGAGCAAGAGAAAAAAGAAAAGTACCTGCCTTTTACAATGTTTTCTCTGTCACAGAGTTGCATTTTCACTATGTCAGTAATAGATAGCATCCATATCCAAAATACGGACAGAAATTGAATGAAATTTCACAAGGATTTGATTTATATATAAGCTGTAATGAGAATTTTTCATATAGATGACTTTTGAGGAAACATAGACTATTTTGAAGTCAGGAGTTTTATTAACACAGAAGAGTCCAATCAGCTTTTCAGCTATATGCTCTAGTAACACAGACAAATTTGCATTTCTATCTTTTTGAAATATAGTAAATATGAATAGTATCTGATAGGGATTTGATGGTTAAACATTTCATCACAAATACTGGTGCAGTTAATCTGAGCGGGATAACCTTTTCACAGCTGCTGCCATGGAAATAAAACCAATGAAGTTATGTTTGAAAGGTGTGCCCCTTGTGGTTAGAGTTCAGTCAAGCACAGTCTTAAGGAATTTGCACATTCAGTTCTGTACAGCACAGGTTCCTACAAGGCAATAAATCACACCAGAAGCACACAGATTATCTATCTGTCCATCCGTCCATTACTGTGGTTGCTGAGTGCCTTTAAAAGCTGTTTTATTCTAGATGCCATATGTTCAAATGCATTACACAACAAATTTAAAGTGTCAAAATTCTATTTCTAGCTTTGATTCAGTGTGTAACATTGAACAAGTTGTTTAAAGTATAATCTCATTCTTGTTTCTCTGCTGTGAACAGGAAAGAAAATCAGCAGAGGCAGTGAAGCAAACTGCCAAACATTGTGCTTTGTACAGAACAGTGCTGCCAACTTTTATAGAACACTGTTGTAAAGAGATTCATGGTAATAAATATGTCTATTTTTTTCTTAAAACCCTCATTTAGTTTTGTCAACTCAAAATACCTCCTCTGAATTTCATAAGAACTATGTTTCTTACATGGTAGCAAAGAAAAGTTTGCAAACATGGAATCTCAATTTCTTCTTATAACATCAAGTTTACTATGTTTAGCATAATGAGATTCTGTAAGCTCTCTCTCATATTTCAAATGACATATTTAATTTGAAGAAATTTTTGAGTGTTTGGGGTTGACTGTAGTGGGAAGGGTGCCTGCCTGATTGATAGGTTTGGTAGTTGGCACTCTGAAAAGGAGACCACACATGCCTGTGCTCTTTTTGGCCAGAGGAAGGTAAAATAATGGCAAACGAGTGAAAAGACTGAACAGTGCCACTGATGTCATGCCCAGTGCATGCAGTTTGTCCACTGACCCAAGCTTTTAGAAGGATAATAGAGTGTAGAGGAGCCTTCACTGAGTGCAGAAAGTCCCATGCCACCAAAAACACACAGCCTGCTGAAGTGTTGTTGAGATGGCTGCCTGCTCCCTCTGCTTGTAAAAGGAAGAAAATCTGCTGGCAGCAGGTGCAGCTAGTGAAGGAGGACAAGATGCTATTTGCTGCTTTCGACAGTTATCTTGTAGAATGAGCTCTTAGGAATGTACTGAAGCCGTTGTGTTTACCTATGTGCCCACTGTGGGTCACAAGGCATTGCAGCTGGAATCCACTATCAGAATATCCTGCAGGTCTTGTGGCTTTAGTCTTGCAAAGGGTAACGTAGGTACAGCTATCAACTGGGTGACATGCATTTCCAATCCAATTTGTAAGATCCTTTTCAGTCTTGGTGGCCTGATGCCCCAGCGATGGCCCCAGTTGTTCATTCTAAAACCAGTTGTAATGACTTTGCCATCTCAGCCTCCCACTCAGCAGCAGTATGTGGCAGTGTGTTCCTTCCAGTAACAGTGAATCCTCATTTCCTGACTCTGGATGATCACTGTCAATATTTTTTGTCTGGCCTTGGCAGACTGCCTTTTGTCTTCTGGCTCCAGTAAGTGAGCAGCTCCTCCTTCCCTGATGTTCCCAGTTGCCTAGTTAAATCCATCATATTAGAAAGCTCAATTTATGTGGTGACATGCAAGAAAAGCCACCTGATCAAGATGCTCTCCTGTGTTTCTTTTTCACACTTCCTGCTTAGTTCAAATGCCCCACTGGCAGCTCTGTCTTACGAGAAGATTCCTTCCCCTACTGATGAAACAGCAATGATCCACTTTTGGCAGGTCTATTTTGATACAGGAGGTAGAACAGTGTAGAATGAATTCAGGGTCTTCTTTCTTGTACCTTAGAGAAATTTGGAGTTCCATGATATATTTTCTGCCTTCAACTGCCTGCTTTTATTCAAGGAGTTGAAATAATCGCTGGGAAGGTTTCTTTATTTTCTAACACCAAATAGCATCATTCTGACACTTTTGAATTTATCTGTAATATGACTTAGAACCTGTGAAGTATTCTACAAAGCAATATCATTAAAGGTGGTGTGTATCCTTCCTAAATAGATCTTCTGCCATTTCTGAGTGTAGATAAAAGCAGGGTCATGTCTCTTTATTAATAAGAGCAAATTCACAAAGTAGAAGATGAGAGAGTTTTTAATTTTCCAGTTGAATATGGCAGATTGCTCTTGATGTCTGACAAGGTTGGGCACAGCTAAAGGAACACTGCTGGCATTTTAAATGACCATATAAATGAGAAAGAAACCCTTTTGATCTTTTCCATCTCTAAACAGGAATCCATAGTGATAATGCTTTTCTGCTGTAGCTGTGGGATTAGACATGACTTAAGTTGGTCCTACAGCCAGGTGGGAATGGTCCTGTATCCTGGTGTCTTCACTAATTGCTTATGAATTAAAGTAAAAATAGAGCACGTGGAGACTGGCTTTCCAACACCTTCCTTTAGACAAAGCCTATGAATGTCATGCCATGGTAGTAATAATATTGAAATTTATACCACCCATAAACCTTTTATAGCAGTGTAATTAGTTGGGCTATTAGTACTACCCAAGCTTAGCCTTATTTTATTGCTATGAACACAGCCTGTAATCACATAAATGGTAATAAGTAATAACACTTAAGGGCACTGTATAAACGCAAGCATTTTAGTCTCTCTGGTGAGTCCTCTTTGTGAACAAAAGGAGGGGATCCTACAGCTTTTCCTCTCCTGTGGGTACTTCTTTCCATGCTCTCTTTAGAGGGCTCTCTAGTGCAAAATAAGATTGTAAAACTTTTGTTCTTTTCAGTAATCTGACTCTGCTGACTGCTGTGCTAGCTGCAAAGTAGGCAATAAATAGGAAGAAAGAACTGGATTCAAAGAGTTTGGGGACCATTTCAGCAAATCAGAGGTGTGTTATGGTGTTCTCAATAGTAGATTATTCAAATGAGCTTCTTGTTGTCTTGTGGTTTGTGCTGGTTTGTAGAATTAATATTAGTCTATATATAGTGTCGGAACCCAGGATGTCTCTTTGACAGTCCTGGATGGCCCGGGCCCCGGCCAGGGGGGTTTGGAGCCCAGGCAGGGCGGTCTGGAGCCCTGGCATTCAACCAAAGACCCCTGCGGCTTTGAGTTTGACCCATGGAACAAGTTACCACCTCTGTAAAAAGAATTAAAAGTCACAAAAGTGTAGATAGTGTAATAGCAGTAGTTCAGAGTGAAAAGGAAAGTTTTGGGGATTTTTTATAATGGGGGTCTAGAAAGCAAGATGGAGGAATTGGGGCGTTGTCCTGTCTTCCCTCCTTCTTCTTCCTAGCCTCCATCTTCTTGGTGATGGTGGCACTTTGGGATTGGTGAGAGATAGAAAGTCACTGTCTAACGTAGGTTATAGGTATTGGAGCACAATTGTAAATATCTAATATGTAGATTATAGTATAAAAGACAACGCCGGCCCCAGGGGAGGGGAGTGTGCCTTGGACAGACCTGCTAGACAGAACTCTGTGGGTCTGAGAGAAAATATTTTAGATAAAAGACAATAAACAGCCTTGACGCGACCGAAAGCCGAAGATTTCTGAGTCCTTCTTTAACAGCCGAGACCGGGTTGGAGGAAAAGAGACTTTTAACACGTTCCCAGAATCACCTTGAACAGAGGAGGTTCCAAGAATATAGGGCAATATTTTAGAGAAGAGAAGATTCAACTTTTAATTTATAGTACCTTCTTGAATAGAAAGCATAGTCCATTTGGCTGTGCAACTTGCTGCTAGGTTTGTTCTGTGCCATGCAAAGGAGACTGGATGCTATTCCTGTTGTCCATCACTCCACATCTCCAGCTTCCCTCCCAGTAGCCCTGTATCACAATCTGATGATATTTCTGCTGTTTCTGGATCTCTAGTGCAAGTCAGCTGGTACAACATCAATTCTGCAGCTTAACTCTGGTGAGAATAGAGTGTTCACGAAACCAAAATGGGATATTTCCTTGTAGTGTTAATAGCCAGAAGGAGATTCACTGTGCTGGTGAGCAGGATTTTGAAAGAAATTAAATAGGCCAGGAGCTAACTGCAAGCAAATTGGTCAATACTCATCATCCAACCAGAATAAAATGAAATTTAATTAAGTGGCCTAGAATGACTGTGTATAAGTCTTGGGCATTCTTCCCACATTAATAATCTAAATGCACTAGGGAGGGAAAAGAAGTCAGTACGGATCACTCAATTCAAAAGGAATTTAAAAGCATGTTTTAAACAAAGTAGAAGGTGAGAGGCAGGGAAGGACCCCGCCTGTTGCACCAACCCTTACAGCAACCCCTGCTGCAGCTCAAGTGACAGCACTGCCCCAGCAGTTTGCTTTTGTCTTTGGTCATCTTTTTAGCAGTTTCCATCATAGTCCCCTCAGGACTGCTTCTATATCTTCCAGAAAAAGACTCCAAACAAAATCATATCTGTGTGAGAATTCAGTTTCTGTTATAGTTGTTAGTGCCACCTTTGCAGCATTTTGCACAAAGGTGATAAACAGTAATACCAAAAAACACAGTTACTGCCTTTTAGATTTCTGACTCCAAGGTTACAGCTCAGTTACGTAAATGTTTTCTCAACACTTCTTATGCCTGATATCTTCCATTCTTGAGGGTCTTTTAGAACTCCCCAGTCTGTTGTTCGGGTACATGAAACTACTAATGGATGTTTCTTAAATACATGGTATCTTCACAATTTGCTACTCTTGTAAAAAAAAAAAAAATTAGAAAGCTGAATTAAAACCATAAATATATTTGTCCACAAAACTGCTATTCTTCTGAGCACCATAATCAGAATTATCATAGCAGAATTTGTAAGGAAAAGTTGAACTTTTGACTTCATCACATTTTTGGAATGCTTGAAATTATAGCATCATGTCTACAATTCAAGAATTTTCAGTGCTTGTGCATCTAATGAGATTTTGTTTGACAGCTTCTCTAAAGATCAAATTTTGGACTTCATCTTCTTAGCTCTTATGGATTATTGCTTCTGGGCTGGATGAAGGGTCAAGTCCCTTGCTGTTTTCTCTTAATATTGTCCTGCCTTTTCAGCTTTTACATGCTACTGTTTAATTTTAAAGAAGTTTTTAGTGTTGCTCAAGAAAAAAGCCTATTATTAAATCATAGAGTATTCTGCTACTTGGAAAATATGTCAGAAGCATGCTTCAGAGACTTAAATATTTTTAAATTGTTTATTTTTCTATACTTTTTCTGCTTCATTACAACTTAAGCATCCATAAATTGGTCTCATGCTAAGAGAGCTTGTAAACCCTGAGGGCCTCCCAATATAACCAATACCCTAATTGCTTTTAAGAACATCTTGAGTGGTTTCCTGGTGCTCCAATACAAAAGTCAACAAATTGTGGTTGAGAGACAGTCACTTCTGCCCATGAGGTTCTTTTGTGATGCAGTTACTCTAAGATGAGAGATTAAAAAGTAATGTAGGAGAGGAAATTAAACAAAGAACAAAATAGAGCCGCCCATTGAAGTTTTCCTGGACAAAATCCTTATTAAAACTGGCCAAGTTTCTCAGACAGGTATTCTGTGAAAGCAATTGCTGTAATTGAACCATGTGTTATAAAGGCACATTCAAGAAGGGACAGACTCCAAAAGACAGTTACTCCTGACTTATATGGTTCATCCATCACAAAGAATATTCTGAGAATTTCCTTGAGGATTATTAGGGGTTTGCAGTTTGGCAGCTTCTTTTTGGAGTTTGGTTGTAGAATAGCTGCTTAATATACAATGAATTTTTTATGAGCAGAGAGAAGAAGCATTTTCTGTTCATGTGTGTGGTGGATTGTTGGACATACTTGGCTCAACATAAGGTTCCATGGATAGGTTTCCATTCACAGCTGTCTCATCAGTTAAAGCTCTTTGAGATGAAAGCAATAAAAATTGCTACCCTCATTTAAAATTTAGAACATACGCATCTAAGAAATGTTGCCTACCAATAGATAAATACTAAATTTGTTTTTAAAGTGCATTTATTTATGTAATGGATGTTAAAAGTGCTTTTTTGACCAAGAAACTGGAACTACACCATTAAAAATAGATTATTATGTCATAATCTAACAAACAGGGAATGCAAGTATGTCTGAAATACAAAGAGGCCTATTCAAATAATACTGTGAAACCATTTGGCTTCTGTGTTAGTGCAGTGCAGATTTATATAATGTAATTATGTAAGAAAATCATGCACAATATAGTCCTTCACATCCTGAGCTATAAAACACACAACACCAATCAGGCAAAATAGTGTTCAATAAGAGGGTTTTAAGGCAGTAGATGTTTGAATCCAGAATTTCACATTAAAGGAGATTTCCAGAACTTTCTAGCTGTTCCTACTGCTTCCCAGCATAAGAGGACAGAAAGGTGCCTTCCTTGCAGTATAATCTGTCCCACATCAGATTCAGTATTGCTCTGTCTTTCCTTTTTCTTGCACTTTTATTCCTACACGAAGTCTGGGATCAGCTAAGGTTATTCTTATCAAGAAGAAGCTTCATCTTCTATCTGATATATGTGTCAGCAGGATCCTGCAGTGTGGAAGCAGGGAAGAAAGCCCAAAGCTGGGACCAGGCCAGGTTTCACGAACCCTTTGTCAAAATGCATCCTTTGCCTTCTAGTGGGAGTCCATTAATCACCTGTTCAGCAGAGAAAACTGTCCCTTTTAGGAAATGAAAGAAAAACAAAAGAACATTACATTTGTTTGTTTGGGATTTTTATCAGTCTCATTAAAAGCTATTACTAATACCAGTTTCCTGCAGTTGCTCTGTCCACAGAGTTCACTCAGAGTTTTGGCTTAGACGTGTTCATCGTGGAAGTGATAACAGTTATCCTACAAGGATTGTTTTGTCATTGGGCAACAACTAGACTTGACCCTTGATTTAAAAATCAACCTCAGCCAACCTTTTCTTTTTGTCTTCAGTTAGCACTAATTAAAAGGACAATTTGCACATACTAATTTTTGAATGCTCAGTTACTTCTTTTCACCTGTTTAATTTACTGCTGTGTGCTTGAATACAATCAGCTGTTACTAGAAACAATTCAAATGAAAGATTGCACTTCAAGATATAAGCAGGTATTGTGTTAAATAGCAGCTCCTTCATCTTCCTCTGATGAAACCCAAAATTGCCTTTGCAGTTCTATAGGAGAAGATGTATTTTATAGATCTGGTTGATTTGTATTGTTTGCTAGGTTACTTTTCAAATGTTATTGCTAAAAATATAAATTGTTTTGAATTTCTTTATATTTTGTTGAGTTCTTTAATTAAAATACAAATTGAAAAACAAACTCTGAAATTTAGCTTCACCTCAGTTCAAAGGTATTTTGGTTTGAACAGAGTTTATTTCCCCTGAAAATATTCTTATTGTACAGAAAGTTTGTTAATATGTTAGTGATAATTCTCAGTGTTCCCAAATGACATGATTTCTAAGAAAGCAATGCTTATTTTTGTTTCTCTTACAAATTTCATGGTTGGTTCATTATTTATAGCCTGTGGAAACAGGATTTGTATTTCTGTTGTGTTTGTGGTACCAGACTTTTCATCCTGAAGTCCTCAAACACTGTGAAACTGATCTTTAAAAAAAAAAAAGGTAAAAAAATTTAAAAAGAATAAATCTAAGAACAAGCTACAAATATGAAAAAGGATACCTTTTCACTCATGACCAGTTTTAACTTTTATGATACACATAAGCCACATTTTCAAATATTGATGTATGAAGTGAATTCTTGGGTTCAGGTTTTGATGGAGGTTCCAATAAAAGTAAAATTAATTTGTGCCAAAAACTGAATGTTGAGGGAAATATCAGATACTGTAAGTAAAATTAAGGGATGGCTTTGTGCATGCACTGTTTTACAAAGAAAATATTGATCAGCAGCAGTGAAATGTTTTAGGAACTTGTTATTTTTCTCAAATGTTTCACACTGTTTCATTCTCTAAAAGTCCAAGATTACCCTTTCAATATATTCCAAAATGAAGCTGGGTTTATATGTGAATTGTAATATATAGTTTTTACATCAAAACAAAGTGGTTGTAGGTTCTTTCAGGTCACATACTATGCAGCCATGCATGATATGACATCTCATGTCCTTGGATTACATATCTAATTGTGGAATAAAGCATGACTTATTTAATTTCTTACCACTACTCAAGCATTATTTACAGAGCTTGGCACTAACACTTTTCGTCTGTATTTGCCACAAAACAGAGGAATTGCTACATGGCTTCTATGCCACACAAATTTTTAAGGCAGCTTAACAGTTAAAGAAGATTACATGCTAATTATTTATTAAAGTTTTCAATAAATTTTAGCCTTGGTAATGAGCACTCTGATCAGATTTTGACCGTTACTTTTAATTTGGTTTTATTAGAGGGTTGCTTTTTCTTTCTTTCCAAGCTCCCCAGCCTTTCAATCTTTCTTTTCTTTCTTTCATGGCTAACACTTCAGGCATCTTATCTGGACCTTGCAGTGCAGACTCTAAGAGGACAAGTGTCTCTTGGGGTCAGAGCAGCATGTCAGATGCTCACTTCTTCCTGGACAACAAAGCTGTGCCAGTGACTCTTCTTTCACTGTGCTGTTAGTAGAACAAACAAACTGGATGGGGTTTTTCAGCTGGTTTTTTTTTTCACTTTATCTAACTAGCTATGGAATAATAGCAAGTTTGCAGAAAGCTCACTACAACCTCAGTGCTGACAAATTCCTTACCTCTGTTTCCTGGCACAAGTCCTTATAAATACTCCTTTTTTGCCTCTTTTCCTCCCATTCTCCAGCTGCCTGCTTCATCTGCCTTCTCTTACTGGGTACCTAACTATTTTCATTAGCTTAAGACATGGCAGTAATTAGCAGTAATGCTGACCACCAGAGATGATTTCTGATCCTTCATCCCTGCCGTGATATTCTTGTGTTTGACTCTGTTAAACTACCTTCCTATTACGAAAGCTCCAAGACTTTAATCAAGAGTAATGACAAGCAACCTACAATGGAAACCTAGATTATTTTTAAGCTTTTGCAAGGAAAATTTTGTTATTACTCTGGCTGCTTACAAGATTTATGTTCAGGATTTAAGGATTTAAGATATGAATTGCATAGTATAAATCAACAGTTACTCTAATTTAGTTACAACAGTTTGTATCAGAAAATGGGTGTTTGGTGGGGTTTACAGGAGACCTGTTGCAAGTGACAGGAATCACAGGCGCAAGAAGAGTGAAGAGTGAGGAGTTTGAAGGCATTTGTTGTATGAACCTCTCTGACCGTTCTGCATCCATTCACAGGAAACTCAAGCAACTACAGGATAACATGAAGAAATTGACAGTGAATGACTGGGGGTTGGATGAATGGTTTAAGAGATGGGGAATAACTGGATGGTTGAAAGATATTGTAAAGGCAATTTTGTTAGTATTAGTATTAGTAAAGAGGTCTCTTTGTTGGTGGCACTGGTGGTTGCAGTCATTTGGAAGTATTATTCCAGCTGGAACAGCCAAGGAGTCAGTGCCAAACAGGTTGTGTGAGCCTACTAGTAGGAATAGAAGTGCAAATGAAAGGAATATAAGAACTGTTCAAGTTTCACTGATAGAAGTGGGAGGAGGGCGATATAAAGATGACTTAGGAATTACTTTATCCTACAAGGGAGGCAGACCATGAGTAATGAATGTACAGTGGCATCCCCAAATACTTCACTGACTTATTGATTTCTTAA
>VYZP01022924.1:0-15746 GCA_013400635.1 Hypocryptadius cinnamomeus | reverse complement strand
TCACAGAAATTCTGGAAAAACATTTGTACTGCCTGTTACTTCAAAAAAGTAGTACTCAATTAAGGTACTTTTTCTTCAGTTTGTAGTTTTTGCTTGTTTTTTATTGTAAATCCAAATGCTAACTTTTCATAATTACATCCTGGGTTCAGATTTGATGATTGAGCATAAGAAAATTAAAGTAAAGGTTTAAAGAATATGTATATTCATAGAATATGTATAGAAAGTCCACTGGGATAAAAGAAATATGGCTGTAGTTTTAAATAAATTATTGAGGCACAGGATGAACACCTTATTTACATCACTGCAGATCCTTATCAAGTCTATCTCACTTTTATGAATGTGCAGAAACAAATTCTGTGCCTGAGAGACATTCTCCAGGTGGGGTGATGTGAGGACAGAAGGAAAAAACAACATTCTCTTGGATATATACCCCAGTGCTAAGGACTAGTCAGAAGAAATCAGGAAGAAAATTTATGAGATTACAAAAATAAAAGAAATACGCCAAAAGAGGTTTTTTTAAGTGCTAGTGAGACAATTATAAAAGGAAAGAAGAGAGTGATTGATGAGCTATATAGAGGTTTTCCTACTTTCAGATGATGACAGTCCTGCCAGCATCTGTGCTGCCTGTTTGAAAGGGTCTAGTATTCATTTGGACTTCTGAACTTGTAGTATTTATTGTTAGCTTATATCTTACCTTTAACAGCTGTAACTTTTCCAGTAGTCTGAAATATGAGAAACTATTGTTATATAAGCCCTGTAAACAGTGCTGATTAGACAGTGACTCTTTTTCTAGCTCAGAAGCAGAAAGAACCATTAGGTTTATCCAACGTGACTTTTTACATCTCACAGTCCATTACATTTCATCTGGATACCCTGTTTTACAGATGAAGATTGCAGTAAACAAGTAAATTAAGCCAATTAATCTGGGAGATATTACTTTGTAAAACACACTGAGTAGCAGGGATCAAGATGGATTTGCTGTCAAGTATCTGCAGCAGCCAAAAAAATGGAGTGAGATATGCCTAGGTGGTATCAATTGCTGTTTGATAGATATTTCTGTTGCATTCCAGCTTCCCCTTAATCTAGGATCTCTATTAAAGAGGCTGCTTGACAGCTGGAGATGTTCTTATTTTTTTGTTATCAACTAGGATTTCTTGAAATAATAATAGATGTCTCCAAAGGCAAGAGTGGTGATAATTCTTTGACTCTTTCTACTGGTCTTATGGCTTGGGGTCTGTGCTTGTCCCTTCCATTTGTAAATCAAATATTTTAAAAATTTATTTTAAGTGGTTCTGTACCATTTTATTGTAAATCTCTTCTTCCTTTGGTCTTTAAAACAATTGCAATTGGTGTCTTACTTGTGTTTACTTGAGTCAGAGGTTGTTACAGCATTTAGCTGCATTCTCTCTTTCTCAACTTCTTGTTCTTTCAGCTTCCCTGACAACCCTCAAGGACCTGTCCTATGGTAAGGGATTTTCTGAGCTTCGTTTTGAGATATTGCTCTTAGAGGAAAAAGGCAAACTCCCCAAAAAGAAAAAAAAAAAAAAGAATGCTAAAAATGAATGTAAAATTCACCTTAAACATTTCCTAAATGATTGCAGGCAGTAGCAGCTGTAGTGTCAATGCTAGTGCAGGATGTGGCTATCCAGTGTAACCACAAGGAAGATCATCAGGAGAAAGGAAACATGGCCTCAAGCTTCAGGTTCACATTTGCACAATCTGCATTTGATTGAGGTTTGCTGGCAATAAGGCAGACCCTTAGCTCAGTTCTGTCTTTAAAATTTCATAGGTTATTCTTCCTAAAGGTTAAATAGAAATTACAACATGCTTGTTGTTTCTGAGCAGAATTGCTTTCAGCAGAGGCAATCAAACTGAGAGAAAACAGGAAATGTCAAATAATTTGGTTTATGAGAAATTTGACTTTCTATTTCTGCTGTTTTGCAAATGCTCACAGCTTGAGATGGTCTAATTCACAGGTTACACCACCCTCACACCTCCACAAGCTCTTGGATCTAGGGAGAAAGGGAATGTTGTGATGATACAATCCATCTCTGTGGCTTTCATGTTTCAGGAACTAGCTAAGTAAGGTGAACAGCGGTAACCTCAGTGGTGAGGTAGTGAGCCTTTTCCCTCTGCAAGAGCAGACATTTATTTATTTGACCATATTTTTCCTGCTGGTTCACTAGCAGGATGTTCTCAGCTTGTGGCACACTGAGTGAAATTTGGGAATTTAAAACTTTGTTAAACTATCTTAGGTTCATTACTTTAATTTTTCAAGATTTTAAAGTACTTTTGACAACTGGCAGATAGCTCTACAATTTACCAGAAAAAGACCATCACACTATGAGGAGACATTTAAGTGCATATTTTTTCATGCTAAAAATAAATCCAATTATCATTCTTTGTATCACAGCAGGCACTTTACAGAAAACTAATTTGTGAAAACAGAGAAAAGTATGTCCACCAAGGAATATATTTTAAAAATCAATATAGCAAGTAGATGTGTATAACTTCACTGCATCTATTCTCTTTTGCTGTATGTTTTTATGTCCCCATTCTGTCAGTCTGCAGTTTTAAACAAACAGTTCCAAATGCCACTGATATTTTTGCTTAAAAGACAGAATCTGTAACCCTTCAGAGATTATATTAATAGCTGCAGCACTTTGCTGTACGTGGTATTTCAGCATTTTTCTTACATGCACAATCTAGGAGCACTAAATCTGTAATCACTAACGTTTCTTTTCTTACTAAAAAGCACTCTTAAATTAAATGATGCATTATTAATAAGCATTCTTGAAAATGGAACCTAGGAAAGTTAATGCACTTTATATTCTATTACAAAGAATGAGCTGCACTGAATTTCTCTGTCCACCTGTTCTGGCACTACAGTGCTTCCCTGTTTATTGTTCACATGATTGATTATTTTAGCTTAATTTTTTTGCTGTCTTATAGCTTATTCCTTTGCAAAAATATACACATAGGCAAAGGAATTCAAGGCCAGGCTGCATGGAGCCCTGAGCAACCTGATTTATTTTTATTTCATAAACATATCCAGTAGGTATCTTTAGTTTTCAATTCATACCTTAAAGCATAATAATCAAGTAAGATTAACATACCCAAAGATACTTTTCCAATCCTCTTTGTTTTTGGGAGTGGGGAGTGTATTTTGAGGAAGGAGTGTTATGTAAACTTTCCATGTTCTTCAGTATTCCCTGGATCTTTTAAAGCCACTGCTGGAGCTTTGTGGTGCCAAGCCACAGGGAACTTTGGATATTTTAAGTAATTTTCTCAAAGTTTGGACACGAGTGATTTATCATCAAATCAGTACTTTAATATGGCATTGATTAGAGAATGTCATATGTGGAAATCTGTTATGAGTTTTGCATCTACTTTCTTCTTCTGATGTTATGAAAGCATTGGCATGCATGATTTTAGGTTAGTTTCTTTTCAGAGAGGAAGAATGTCTCTCTGGTGACCTGGTAATGAAAGGAGAACTGCTTGGAACATTCCCATGCAGCCTCATGGGAATGTATTTTGTAGACCTATCTGGGCAAATAAAGTAATTGCTCACCATGGAAAATGTCTCCTGAATTCCACAGCTCTCAGGAGCCACCAGTTTTTCATCTCAGATGGGTAACTGTCCTGAGTTTTCAAAAGTCTGCTTACCTGGACTTTAACTTATGTGTTCAGCTCTCACTTTGCAGAATATATATTGTGTAATCCATACTATAGCATGCATCTCGTGGGCTCATTCAGTGGCCATGGCACACAAAGAGGAGATCCAGGATATTGTAAGATAAAGTCAGTTTATCTTGTAAATGAAGCACACTAATGCTTTTGGGGAGATAGAGGTGTGAAGCATTTTAAAAAAATCTTAAAAAAGAAAACAGAAAAAAAATGTTCTTTGCAAGGTTTTTGTTGTGTTAAAGAACACAAAGCTTGTGTTTGAAAAACCCACATATGCTTGGACAGCATTGAGTTTGTCCTTGTGCATGGATTTTTTGAAATGGTACCAAAGGAAATGTTACATAGCTAAACTATGATAAAAAGATTTTTCTGTTTAACTGTTCAGTGGAAACATAAGATATGTTGCTGTCCTCCTTGAGTCTTGTCTCTAATATAAAGTTCTGAATCCACATTATACCGATTATCTTCCAGAAGCATTTATAAACAGAGCAGTGCTTGGTGGCAGAATGGATGATGTAGTGATTCAAGCTTCTCTTTAGAGCTGTGGCTGGAGGTAATGGAAAATCCAGGTGTGCTAACAGTGCCACAAAAGCTGGAGCAGATTTGCTGGAAGTTTTGTAGGCACTCCAAAACCCCTGCTGTATTCTAAGTACTGCCTTTGTTGACTGCCTAGTGGTGAGTTAGATTTGGAGGCATTACACTTCCATAGGTCACTAAATGACTCCATTTCTTGGGGGAAGCTGTTAGGAATGTGCCTCTGTACTGAGGTTTGTATTTTAAATTAACTTACTGGTGCCTGGGATGATGCATTTCTGCCTCTTGATTTCTAAATAAGCCTTTTCACATGCTTGTGTAATGTCTAGCAGCAGTAACAGGTATTATCCATAAGCAAACACCAAGGAACAGACTGGTGCATTTGTATTAGGCTTTAGTTTGGGAATTTTTCTTCTCACTGTCACATCACGAACTCTGAAGCTGAAGAGAAATTTTCTGTTTTGACCAGAAGACTTTGGTTTTTTTCAACCAAATAAGCAAATCTTGGCACACCTTCACCCATTCATTATTTTAAGGCAGAATTTCAGATCCAGACAAGGGAAGGCATCATGCCACATTCCTTTATCCCACACAAGTTACAGTAGGCTGGGGGCTAATGCTAGTATTCCCCAAGAGTTGGATATTCCAGTACAAAAGCTGGCCTCTTCCTATTCTAAACACAAATTTAAGTCCTTAAACCTCCCTTTCCTGAGTACTCTAAACAATATTATCTCAGTTTTGAGAATATAAGTGGGCATAGGCTTAACAGCTTTTAAAAGTCTCAACTTGGCTTTACTGTAACATCTGAGATGTTTGCATAAGGCAGGAAAACTATTTATCTTTTCATCTCATCATGACTGCCCCTGTATTATATCTAGCAGCATTTTGCTCTAGATGTCCAGCTGTGTAAATTTGTTGCCTGAAAGAGAAAACTTCATGTTTAATGACACCACATTGAGCTTTTGGAAAGTAAATTATGTGGTTGTTGTAGCACTAATCTTTTCAACTTATGTCAATCGATTTCTTTGATTAAATGACAGATAATTTTCTTTTGTACAAAGCTATACATAGAGCTTCCACTTTCTGCTTCCACACTATCTTGTGGAACCTTTTGGTGCAATGATTAAAGAACTGCTTTGGAGTGGTTTTGATGCCTTTTGACACCTTTCTCCTATTTCCTGTGGCTGTGCTATGCATTGCAATCTGTCAAGGATAAGTACTTAGCTAGAATAATAGTAGATTTTATATACATTATTCTGTAGGTGGCATAAAATAAGTAAGCAATTTAAAGAAATCTTGAGGGGCAGTACCATTTAAAATTCCATGAAACATGTCACTCAAGTCAAAATTAAGTCCCAGATGCTTTCATTTGCCATTCTAAAGAAAAATTAAAAGAGTTGTCAGGCAAGATTTCCCAACTTAAAAAGCTCAGCAGAAATGGAAAGTGAGACATTAAAAGGGATAAGACCTCTCAGGAGAGGTTGTCCAAACAGAATTGGGTGATTGGTGCCTCTCAGGGAGGAGTCTAAATACCACAGAATATTTGGGGTTGAAAAGGATCTCTAAAGACCATCCAGTCCAGCCCCCACTCCTCCTTTATCCCTTGGCTATTTTCAGCTTTACTGCCCCAAGGTAAGAACAAACAAATAAATCAAAGCATCAGAACCCAACAGTGATGTTTTTCTCTTTTATACAGGGAAAAACAAGGGCTTCTGTGCATAGAAAATGGCTAGGAATATACAGCACTAGCCATGTACCCATGACAGAAATGAAATGCTCTGCTATATCCTCCCAAGAGAGAAGAACTATGCAGGGTGGACAGGTGCACACTCCTAGCTGTGTTTTGCAAACAGGGTCTCTATTTTTATGGTGTTTGCATTTGAGCCTGTAAGAGCAGCACACGGTGCAAGGACAATGGCAGAGGCAAAGGAGAAGAGGAAGATGTGTGGTTGCAAGCAAACAACTCTGTGTTTATTCCTTTCTTGAATTTATCTTCTTAACAGAATCCTAGTAAGTTCTAAATAACAACACAGTGACTATTTTTATCAATATGGAGAGTATAACAATCAATATAGATTTTTTATGAGAATCACTATAGAAACTATTTATAAGAATCAATACAGAGACAGTTTCTACCGATCAGTACAGAGAATATAAGAATCAATACATACTATTTGTAAGAATGAATAGAGAGACTACTGCAAACAATCAGTACAGACTATAAAAGACTATACAGAGTATTTCTTACAATCAATACACAGACTATTTCTAGCAACCAATACAGAGTATTTCTAACGATCAGAACAGAGAATATAGGAATAGATATATATGATTTAGAAGAATCATTATAGAGACTATTTATCAGAATCCATACAGAGGCTATTTGTGAGGATCAAGAGTAAAAAAACCAATACAGAATATTTATAAAAGTCAATACAGATTATTTGTAAGGATCAACACAGAGACTACTTAATCAATACAGAGACTGCTTCTCAAACATCACTATGGACACCATAACACCCAATACAGAGTATTTCTAACAACAAATATGGAAACTATTTCTAACAATCAGTAGATATTAAATCTAAAAATCAATACAGAGTCTAACAATCAATACAAAAAGGAAATATTTAACTTAGTAAAGCACACAGTCTTAGTGGAACGAAGTGATTTGAAGGGGAATCGGAGAAGACTACTTGCAGCTCCTCAAAGATATCCAAGAGTTCTGCCCATGGAGAAAGAAATGGCCCAAAGGGCCATTGTGCCATTGTGCCAAGGGCAAATGGCCCAAAGGGCCATTGTGCCAAGCAGCACAAAGGGCTTGGTCAGGAAGGCCATTTCTTTCCAGGCTTTGCTCAGGAGCCCTGGGTCAGTGTGTCCCTGTCCTGAGGGCTTTGCTGTGGCTCCCTGCCAGTGCTGCCCGCAGAGCACGAGCAGGGCAGGGACGGCCAAGCCGAGCACGGTGCCCGTGTGCCGCTGGATCTTCCTGTGCTGGTGCGGTGCAGGCTGTGCCGGAGCCTCCTGGGCGGCTTCCAGGGCTGCAATTTCCCTCTCCAAGTCCAGCTGGTGATGCCAAAGTCTCACCTCACACCTCACGCACGTTCCTCCTCTGGAGCGTTTCTTCCCTACGCTCGGGAACAATTCAGTTTTTTTCTGAGGGCCACAGTGGCCAGGTGACGACCAGCATGGCCATGAGCACCAGGCACATCCGCAGGATTCCTGTGCCCATGGCTGATCCTTCCTTGATAGAGAGGGAAAGCAGGGGAAAGTCCAGATTCAGGCTGTGTTCCCTCAGGAAGAGAAAGGAAAGAGGCTCCTCCCCACTGGAAGGAAAGCTCTGTCACCCTTGCTAGCCCCTGCAGAAAGGCTGGGGGCCAGAGGTGCTCCTCAGGGCATGCCTGGTGCTGCAAGTTCCAAAGGCAGCTGCCCAAAGAGGCTCTGGGAGCACGTGGGGAGGAGGAAGGGGAGGAAGGTGTGAGACACAGGGACTCAAACCCTGAAGAGCCTCGTTTGAGGAGAGAGAAGCTCAGCATGGAGGATGAGAGGAGAAAGCAAGCCCAGTGCCCCAAGGAGGGGGAGGAGAGGAAGGGCCACCCAAGCTGACTGCAGGCAGACAATGGAGACCTTGCCCAGATGTTCCCAAATGGGCTGGGAAAAGGGAATTCACGGTCCTGCATTCCAGCTGCTCCCACCACTGGTGAGCCTGCCACTGCCTTGAGCCAAGGCCTGATGGAATCCCATTCACTGCGGGCTGAGCTGGAGCTGGCACTGGCTCATTTAAGGGCTGGGTGTGAGGTCAAGGTCCTCTTGACCTCCCAACACCCTGCCCTTGGCATGTTCTTGTTCCTGGTTTATTTGCATTAAAACCCTACAGACTGGCTTCCTTAGGTTCAACACCTGCACAGATGAAAGGATGGCCTCCCCTCCTCACCTCTGTGTAGCTAAGGTGGGCAAAAGGAAAGAACAGTTTCTCTCACTGCTCTGAAATAAGACAGGAAAGTGTGCAACCCAAATGACCTGTTCCTCATCCTGCACTGTCTCAGGTGTGCAGAGGCAGAAGCAGGCAAGCCGAAACTCCCCTCTAAGATTAGGGTGAGCAGTGCCTCCTTCCCACAGGCCTTTGCAGGCACATCTTAATATCTTACGTTCTATTGCTTTGTACAGTTGTTCCACCCCACTTCAGCCCTCGTTCACCATGTTTGTGTATTCCCTAGAATGTTTTCCCCTCCCCTGACCCCATTGATCCCAGTTTCCTGCAGTGTTCCACCTCTGCTGCCCCATTGGTTCCCCTGCTTGGCTGTCCCTCCTCTGCACCACTTCCACCTGCTCCCATTGCCCTTGTCCCTCAGATTTTCCCCATAGAATACCCTCTGCCCTCAGTCTAAGTTCTTCTTTGTCCCTGGCCTCCCTCAGAGTATCTGTAAACTTTCTGATGCTTTTCAGCAGTTGAAAGTGAATTAGAATAGCAAGGTGAAGGAAATTGCCTCTGTTCTTCAGTCTTGTCTCCAGTCTGTGTTTGTAATGATTGCTGCAGATTTTCAAGAGTGCACGTTTTTTATTAATCATTGGTCTTTAACTGACTTACATTCAGAGATTAATGCAGTGGCCTTTATTTTTGGTGTTTGATACTTGACTGCTATCAATAATCTAATTAAATCTTCTGTATTTGATTCTTTGTGTTGCATTAGAGGAACTCATTCATTTGTGCTTTTTTGTTTGGTTTTGTTTGTTTATCAAATTGCAATAAAACTCTACAGACACGTGGCACTGCAGCATTTTAGCAAGTTACATCCCATCATATATAGAAATTGTGTAATAAACAATTAAATTGTAGCAAAAAAATTGCAGAATTAGAGTTGAGTAAGGAAGGCACTCAAAATTTAGAAATACAGGTTTGCTAATGATGGAAAACCTCAATTGAAATTTCCAACAGGTTTTCTGGAAATGAGATCTAGCTTTAATTTTTTGAAGGAACCACTGTCAAATTTTCAATTTTATGAACAAAATTTGTGATTTTATTCTGATGCTTTTGTGGGAAAAAAATTCTTACTGCAAAAAGTTTTATTTATTTAAAATTATTATTTGCCATCAAAGCCTTTTTTTGCTGGATCCTAAAATGTAGCGTGGAAAACACATAGGTATTTTTAAGGCAGTAATTAATCATACAATTGATATCAGGACATGTCTAACATTTGTTCTCTTATTCTCTCCCTTCCAATAGCTGCTCCCCAACCTCCATCTCAAGTGGTGTTCTGTTCAACAATCATCAATGAGTTCTCTGTCACTAGGCTTAATCACATATGTTTCTTTTTAAAATATTTTTTTCTTTCTTTCCTTGTGTATTTCATGTCTTTTTACTCCCACATTATTGCCTTAATGATTTTTCTAATTTCTGGGTGACTGTTAGGAATTGTCTGCCATTAGACAACATCATACTTTCAATATTTAAAAAGCACAGAAAACTTCTGATGTAAGTATTGTGAACTATTAATTAAAAATAAATCTATAGGTTGCTCATATTATTGCTTGGTAATAAATGAAGAAGTTGCTCCTTCCTTATATGAGGAACAGCTAGATAAATTCAGTGTATTGCCCTCTTCAGAGGCTACTGAACACTAAAATCAGCCAAAAAAAATTTGGGAAGCTGTGTACCAGGTTAATTTGTGTCAAAGCATGACAACTGAGACACATCATCTTGTAGGAGGTCTTGCACATCTTTGGAAATTTATGGATCCTGTGGAGGTGTTTTTGAGATTGGAATGAGGGAAGAAACAGGCGTAAAAATAAAACATTTTTAGCAGTTCCCAGTATATTGCTCTTGTCACTACTTGTTTTATTTATGAGCCTATTGGACCCAAATACATACTCACTCTTACCTGTGACAAACTGACAAGTGGGATATAAAAATGAAAAGTTTTTTCCTTTAGCTGGTGGCTAAGGAATCATTGATCTTCCCTAAACTAACATTAATCTTGGAAAGGCAGCAGGAGGCTTATAGGTCTTCCATGGAGTTTGAAAGTGGTAAATTGGAAAACAAACAGAAAAAAAGCTCTTTCGTCCATATTCCTTATTGTTGGGAATATTTTATGACACTGGTTGCCAGCTGGACATAACTTAGAGCTCATTAAAGTTTTATGCTTGGATCATAACTATACACTCTTTGAAATAATTAACTTAGGCAGTGCTCTACAACATAATTGATTAAAAAACTAAACTTCCTTTGCTGCCTGTGTCATTAATAGAAACTCTCAGGTGATGACTTCTTAGACAATCCTCTCAAATGTTCCATCTAACAATCATTAGTGAGAAATTCCAAAATAGCAACAGACAGGATCTTATTTTCTTGGCAGATCAGGTAATTTAAAAGACCACAAATGTACATGAAGGCAATTATTTTTAGCTTTCTGAAATCAAAATATCGGGGCTCGGGAGCATGATATGCAGACAGTTGGGGGTGTAGGTTGTATATTTTGATTGCCATGTCATCTAAATTCTTCTGCATTTCCCATCCTCAGTTCTGCAGGAAAATTTTATGTAACCTCTAATGGCTTTTTTGTTGATATGAAGAAGGACCTGAATTGGTAAAACTGAATTTGGATTCCAGCTAGGACACAGTCTTTTTGAAGAAACTGTTAGTATTTTACATTTTATGAAATGAGTTTGTACATGGTTGATAAGTCCTAATTACACAGTAAACACGTGGACCTTGCTTTTAGCTCAGAACTCCCCTAGAACCTGGCAGCAGCAAATGCAAGAATTTTGTATCTTCTTGCCTCTACAATAAAAACAAGCCCCCTCTCTCAGCCCCCCAGTCTATCACATTGCCATAAACAGACTTTGCAGTTTAGCAACTTTCTTTCTCTCGGATTAGTAAAATGTGTAGGAAGAAACAACTTGTTCTTGTGCAACTTGAGAACAATTTCTAAACTCCTATGTTTTTCTCTGACAGATCAATGAAACATGTTTCTGCCATTTATCTGCTGTTTTCTGTCCACTAATGCTTGGGCTAGCTCATGCCTGTGTGTGTAGAAGGGGTTATTCACCACATATCTGTGCTTTTCCATCTTTCTGGAGGCATTCACCAGCCACCTCACGGGCTGTCATCATTGCTACAACACATGGACAGCTCCTGAGGAAAATCTGGACATGCTAGCTGTGTGTCAGAAGAGTGGAAAATGGCTGACAGTGAATAAAATGTCTTTCATTGTCCATCTTTGGCCCTGCTTTTTGGAAATATGTCCATTTGGTTGTAGCTTCACCTCCATTACTGAAGTCTTGCTGATGTTTTATAAATATCCTTTTTTTGATATACTTTCAGGTTCTGAAATTAACCATTAAATAAGACTTGGCTATTTTTGAGTGCCAGTTCAGAATGGGATTTGGTTTTCTTTGTGTGGCAGGCCCTGATTCAAATGGAGGAGGTGTCTCAGCCTGGAGCTGTGCTACATCAAGATTCTGTGGTTGTTGATCCAAGGGAATGAGAGCCTGAACCATTCCTGAGTTTAGCTTTGCAAATGGAATCAAGCATTTTCCAGAGAAGTTCAGGTTCCCCAATTTACCCTGTTTTAGGCAGACACAGAACCCCACTGCTCTCTACAAATACATGAAGGGAGGTTGTGGCAAGGTGAAGCCTGGGCACCTCTCCCAGGTAACGAGAAACTGGACAGGAGGAAATGGCATCAAGTTGTGCCAGGGAAGGCTGAAATTGAGGGAAAAATTTCCCCACTGAAAAAGTGGTCAGGCACTGGAATGGGCTGCCCAGGGAGGTGGTGGAGTCACTGTCCCTGGAGGGGTTTGTGACACATGTAGGTGTGACACTTGGGGACGCAGTTTACTGGGATTTGGCAGTGCTGGGTTGTGGCATTCACATTCTCTGGGAAAATCCCTTCACCCAGGATTTTTCTCCTGGGAACCTGAGAAGCCTCAGAGAAAAAGGAAAACAATTCTTATCCCATTTGCTTCTCCTGTGTTGTGCTCGCATGTGGAATGTGGTTGGAGATTGTTTACCCACAGGTGATTGTTTCATTGGATTCTGCTGTGAGTTGTTTTGACTCAATGGCCAATCAGTGCCAAGCTGTGTCGGACTCTGGAGAGAGTCACGAGTTTCATTATTATCTTTTTAGCATTCTCTAAGTATCCTTTCTGTATTCTTTAGTATAGTTTAGTTTAGTATTCTTTAATATAATATAGTATCATAAAATAATAAATTAGCCTTCTGAGAACATGGAGTCAGATTCATCATTCCTCCCTGCCACAAGGGTCCCTGCTAATACAATGCTGGGTTAATGATTGGACTTGATGATGTTAGAAGAATTTTCCAACCTTTTTATTTCACATTTGAATTTTCCATTTTCCTCATCTCTCAGACTATTCTGGAGATTAAATTGTGCACTATGATGAGTTCAAACTAAGAGTTTAAATTGAAATAATTCAAAGTTTCCATGATTATGCAGTAAATTATAGATGAAACAATGTATGCTGTAAGGTACCAAGTAATCTAATCCTAATTATGAATGTAGTATATTTAGCCACATAGTAATGACATGATTGGATAAAGAAAGAAAAGTTTATAATTACAGCATGCATTCCAGAGGATCCAATATAACTCTGGAAATGTGCATATTATTGGTTTCCATTGTTCATACATGAACAAAATATTTTATTTCCAGGGGAATTAAATTCTTTTGACTCACTAATTTGGAGGAAAATTTTGAGAGTTGATAGGATTTTCTTTCAATTATGAAGCACATATAAGTGAACTGTGACTTCTATAAAGAAAGAAAGATGAAGAGATCAGTTTCGTACAGCTGGAAATTTACTTGATACTAAAACTTAATGGATGAAGACACTTCTAACAGTATGACTTCACATCTTTTATTCATGTACAATTTTACCAAAGTATTCCCATCAGCCTGCTATTTTCATTTCCCATATATTTACATATACTTTCTCAAATAATGTAAAAATCTGTGGAAAAAAAAAGGTTGCTTTTTTTTTTTTTGAGAGAAAGAAAAAGTGAAAGAGTGTCAGTAGTTATGCTCTGGTATAAAATAGCAAAGAAATTAAAAGCTGGGGAGGCTGCTAGGTTTTGACTCTGTATTTTTTAGGTCTTTGTATTTCAGGTCACTTATCTCAGAGCACCTTTGATTCTCAGTGAGTTAAGAGCAGAACCTCTCTCCATATACCTCATGATGGGCATATAGATTCCTATTTCTAAATATTTGAATATTTTGCACTCCTAGACTATCTGTTAATGAATAGACTGTACAACAAGAACAAAACCAGCACCTCATGGCAATACACTGGTCCAAGGAAAAGAATCAATTACATATTCTGTGCTGGGAGAGTCCCTTCATGGTGTTCTTTTGAAAAGGAGGAGAGGCAAAGTTAATTCACTGAATAATATGTTGCAAGTGTGAGAGAACAGAACTAATCATTAAAAAAAAACCAAAACAAATTGCATTCATGTGGTCACCTTGAGGGCTGAGAGGGGAGGGCAAAGCTTCACAGCAGTTATTTGTCCTTGTGCAGAGACACAAACACACCTGGCAGAGAATAACAGTGAGTGATCTTTGCCTTGGACAAGCACCTGCATGTCCATCACCTGGTGACTTCTGGTGGGGCAGAGGAGGCCAGGGGCTCAGAAAGAACCCAGGAGATGGTTTTCTTCTCAGAAATGAAATGCTTCTTTCCGCAGTCTGCAGTGAACATCCTAAGAATCCTTCACTGCCTGAAGAAGAAGGAGGTGTGCAGTTCTGAGGTGCTAAATGAATGTTGGACCAGGGTTATTTTGAGTTCTATAAATAACTGGTGAAAGGCACAGGTGCTGGAGAGGAAGTTTGGTGTAATTAACAGATCAGCAAATGTCTGTATTCAAAAAGGAAGAGTGTTCTGTGGGAAAGGTTTGTTTTTTTACAACCATTTTTATACCCTGGGAAGGAGGTGGAGATGGGTGGAACAAGGTGCTTGTATATTAAAATAGACCTGCAATCCCATAATGATCCCTTTGGTCATTCTCAGCAAAAAAATGTGGAGAAAAGGAGGCAGCAGCTCAGTGTGCAAATATGAAATAAACCTGTGTCAGGCATCCTTTCCAATGACAGTCATGAATGGAACATGTATGGCATGATGGTCCTTTCTTATTTCTAGCTTTTAGTTTGAGTGCTTCTTGTGCATCACTTTTGACCTTTTGAAGAACAACAAAAAAAAATCTGATTGTTGATGAGCGTGAAATATTGTGCTGGACTTAGAGAAAGGTTAGTGTGTTACAGTGTTAAGCACTCTGAAATTGTTCAGTTATATATGAACCACACAACATAATAAGTGTGAGTTTTCATGCCACATGTCAATTCTCACTTCCTAGGCTGTGGCTGGATTTTTATATGAATACAGCTGGTTATTTTGAAATAATAATTGTCTATTTTGGAATATTGTAAACCAAGATTTTCAAGGGGGAAAAAAGCGCTCTGTAGTGGGTGAATTGCAAAAGTTTTCCAGCTCCACCTGTGTTTCTTGGATGTTTTGGAAACAAATTTAAAATGATGAGAGGACTATTTGGAATAGTATATGTTGGAATTCACCAATTGTATATCAGTGAGATCCAGAGAAGACAGAACAGGCCCCTAAGATGACTTAGGGTGAGTCTGGAAGACGAAAGAGTTTGGCTGCCTCACTGTGTGATAATTCTGTTCTCATCATAGATGATGTACTCAAGTGACCTTGAGCTTATTGTTGTTCTTTAAATGGTCCAGGTCATTAGAGCTCAGCTGTTAGTCCCACTGTTGTTTGCATCAAGTTCATTTGCTTTCTTTTATAAATAGAATTTTTTAAGGTGGATTTTATGGCATTTATTTGTGGCCCCTATTTTTACATGATCATTTTCCAGGCATGCTACTCACAAATTGGTAAAAAGGTAGGTCAGATTTTGGCCTAATTAAACATGAGAGCTTCTTTTACCAAGAATTTAAAAGTAACAAAGTCTTTAAAAATTTCAGAAAAACATTCCTTTACATGATGTCATAATTTAAAAGAAAATGAGAAAATAATACTAATTATTACAGTGCTGCATTCTGTGGGACTTCTAGTTGCAAAAGTTTATGTTAAACATTTCCAAGAAATTCATGGAATGAACTGCCCTAGTTTGTCTTGGCTTTCTGTAATATTTTTGCAGGAGATTTAGACAGTAATCAAATCCAGATCTACTTTGTCTCAGGGAAAATAACAATTTCTCTTCTAAACAATGCTAATAGTTTTGAGATATTATTTTCATAGCTCTAATGTCATCTAACCATGGGCCAGGCATTGTGCCATGTGCTGGACAGGCAGAACAAAGCCTTTACTCCACAAACAGACAACCTGAGGGTGGGTGGGAGAGCAATCCATATAAGCAGGTCTGTGTTGTGGTTTAACCCCAGCCACAGCCCAGCCCCATGGAGCCACTGGCTCACTCCCCCATCAGTGGGACTGGGGAGAGAGTTGGGAGGCTAAAAGCTACAAAACTTGTGGGTTGAGATAAGGACAGTTTA
>VYZP01022919.1:0-20684 GCA_013400635.1 Hypocryptadius cinnamomeus | reverse complement strand
AAAAAAAAAAAAAAGAAAAAGAAAAAAAGAAAGCTAAATGGGTGATTCAATCACCACAGTAACTGGACTTCTGAAACATATAGAATATTCCAAAGTCTAGATCCAAGGTCAAAAAAAGTGTGGCTAAAAGACCACTGTACACTGAATGTGAGCAGCTTGGGGCTCTGCTGGACAAGATGCATATCCCACAGCCTTCTTCAGAGCACTTGAAACTCCACCTCAGATGAACAGCCAACAGGGCAGCCCCTTTGCTGAGCTCTGATACTGCTCCTTCCTGTCCTGTTTATTTGGTGTATTTTTTCCTCTAGCTTCAAATTGCCTCTTTTCTTGAGAATTACTTGGGTATTTAATGGCTCTTCTAATGCTTCCCTCCTTTACTTCTGATTAAAGAGAAAGAAAGAATGGGAACAAATTTACACTTCAGCTTAATTCCATCGTCCTCCTCTTTTCTCCCTCCTCTCTTCTTTCCCTTGATTGCTGAAATAACCTCAATAATTTTGTTCACAACTTTTGGTAAAATGAATTGATTGAACAGTTGCAGACAAAATCTAACTTGTGACAGAAGCAGAAGACAGCCAACAAGGACAATGAAAGTAGAGGCTGGGGTATACAGTCAGCTTTTAGGTCACTGGTCTAAAAAATCCCCTCAGATTTCTAAAACCAGTGAAGAGAAATGCATGTCCCACAATGCTCCTTGAAGCAGTAAATGAAACCATCACCAGCGGTAGGAACTGCTCTCACAAAGAAAGGACTGAAACAAAACACTGCATCTAACCACACAGCCCAGGCATTTCCCATGTTTCTGACAATGTATTTATTCTTAGGATGAGAATCAGTATTTCTTTGCAGAACTGGCTTCCTAGTCCTGTCCTTCTCAGGACTTCTTCTAAAGAGAGTACCAGGAAACATACCACTGTGATGCTCCTTAAATTCCAAGGACCAAATATGCTGGCTGAAGTTTGAAGATACCTTTCCAGAATGTTGGGGAAAGAAAAAGTAACAACATAGTTCTTCTCCTTTCACATGTGCTATGTCAGGATCTAACAACATTATAAAAAAATCATCTTATTTTTCCACTACAGCACAGAAAAACAGAGTCACCTGGCAATGTATGATTCACCATCCAGTATATCAAGGTAAGCCAGGAGCAGATCTAAGGGAAAATGTTTGGGGGTTCTTATCTTCAGCTCTGTTCCATGCTGTTGCTGAAGGAAAACCTCTTCAGCACTGCTCATTAACAACTGCAATATGGCTTCAATGACATCAATGAACAAATATCTCACCAAGGAATGCACAAAAGGCTCAGGTTTTGACCATTTTTCAAACAGTTATCAAGTATTAATTAGACCAGTAGGGGAGGCTGCTCATTTTGCCAGAGTATATTTCCTAATGACTGGGCCAGGAAAAGTAGCCAAGTATATGGCTTGTTAAGTAGAAATTAACCTGTCTGAAATAACAATTACCTGAATTGAAATAAGCTTGATACACACCACTGGCAGAATTTGCCACCCTGCCATCTGAGCAGAATTTGCCACGTTGATATTTAGTTACAAGATATATTCTTTTTATACCAAGCAAATGCACATCAATTCTGAAGGACAGGCACCCACAACACCTTATTCTGTTCCAGCCTACTGCAGTCCTCACATGTTCATAGTGCCTAGTGTCAGAAAAATAAGTTACAAGGTAAATGGATGTTTGTAGGGCACAGACACTTTTTGTCTCCAAATTCTGCATGAAAAAAAGAGAAAGTTTTAAAATAAGTTAGTAAGAATTCTCTGCTCTGTTTCTTTTCTTCAAGCCTCTGTAAGGTGCTGAATACATTTCTCAAGGAAAATTAATTTCTTTGTCTTTTCCTTGCCTCTAATGAACTGCCTCTGAATGCATGAGGGGACAGGAAAGAGAGCAGGCTCCATGGTGAGATAATAAAAAGTGAAAAGGCATTCAAAGCCATCAGTATCTTCCAAACTTACACTGACAGAAATATGCTGGACTGTAGACAGGGGAGCAAGGGAAACTTAGAATAGGTTTGGCATTCACTACTAAACTACAAAGAAAAGATGGTATTGGGGGAGCAGAGGTCATGCTACAGAGAGGTTACACAAGCACACGACTAGAAGTAGGCCACAAAAACTGAGGATCACTCTAGGTCCTAGCCAGGCCATCAGCATTCCTAAACACTGTACTCAGTGAATGTCAGTGAATGACAAACTCTCCTGTGAAAGCACAGAACATCATCATGATCGGTAGCATAATCAGAATATGAGAAAAGCTGAGATGAGCTACCATTAGACAAGTAAACCAAGAACAAATAAAGGAAAGAGAAAAATGTCAGGTGTCAACTGACTGTTTCCACTTTCATTTCACCAGATACTAAAAGAACAACAGTGCATGTAAGTAAGAAAACATGCCTGTATGTCTGCAAGCTCCAAGAGTCTTTGGAGTGAAACTGTCCCACATGATGACCATAACTCAGGAAGTTACAAAAGATGAAGGCTTTAATGCAATAAACACAGGAATTCCTATGTGTTAAATCAGACAGTGCAAATCTTTCCAGAATAGAAGCCAAGTAGAGATGTTGGGAGAACCCATTTTCTATGTGTAGTCCAGTCAATGTAACACTCAAATAAAATTAATCAGGTCCTTCTTTTTTTCTTTTTTTTTTTCTATTTGTTTTTTTTTAATTCTCTTACTCAGAAACACTTGCATTTCTTCAACAATTTCAGGTCTATTGTACCTTTTATGTGTTCTCTCCTCTAACCACCCTGTATTTGACTTCCCAATGCTACTCAGGGAATTTCCATACTCTGCTGCTTTGTCCTCATGCTCATGGTTGAAGTCTTTATCAGAAGAGGAGGACTTCTGTGCACTGAAACATTGGTAGCTGAGACAGCAAATGCACAGGACCAGCTGGACAGAAATATTTCCAGACATTACCCCTGTGAAGTCTCCACAGGCTGGAGTTACTAAGCAAACCAGCTGAAGCAGGAGCAGCAGGCTTCTGTAACTGCAAGATCCAGCCATGACAGGAAGCCATGAAAACCCTCACTGGGCAGTGCAGCAGATGAATAAGGAAACAAAGGGTTTACCAAACACGTCCAGAAAGTCAGTTCTTGTCATGCAGCACGATGTTATAGATTGAACTTTCTGAAAAATATCCAAACATCACCTCCCTGCCCCTTCCAATAATTGGATCTTCTTAATTTAGAGTAATAATCTTCCAATAATTTGATATGATTAATGCAGATTAATAATCTTCCAGTAATTTGACCTGATTAATATGCTGAATTTATTCTAAATTCAAAATCAAGTTCCAAGGACAACATAGAAACTGATTCCCTCTGAAGTTATTAAATTGACTAAACTGATGGTACTCTCTTCCTGAGCCCTCTGGAAAACAAAGTCTTCCCTCACTCTTTACCATGTAGTATTCACAGAATAAGTAAGGGACCTTTGTTAGCAATATTTTTACATCTTTCTGATTCATTCATCCTGTTCCTTGATCTTCTGCAGACACAAGACCCTCTGTAGATTGTAAAATACTTCCCCCTCTTCTGCCCTCCATCAGCAAGAATGCAAAAAGACGAAAGATGCAAAACTAAGAGATGATAAAGTAAACTTTAGCACTGGATCAATTTAGTAATATCCTTTATCAGCCCCACTATTCATGCTTCACAACCACTATAGCTCACACTAACTTCATTTTCATCTTAATACACCATACAGAAAAGCAGCCTAAATATACATCCCCATATATAAAGCGTATAATCTGTAAACTACAGGAACAGGCAGATCATTTCCATTAGTTTCTTATGTAGCAAAAACCACAATTTACACCCAAAGCATATAATTATATTCAAATTCTAAAAGACAGTTTCGGAAGTACTTTAAATTCATAGTTTGGGGGAAAGTCACTCAGGGATATAAGTAGTTGTTTTAATGTGCAAAAACAACATACACACAGAATTCAAGAGAAGTAATATGCAAGAGTGGCGAGAGAGCCATGGTGAATCACAGGTCCCTTGTTCCAGCAGCTCCCTGGAGTTTGGCATAGCCAGCACTCTGCCAAAATGCTCTCCTGCTCCTTCAGAAACACCAGCACTGGGATTTGGCACTAGAGCCTGTCCAGGTTTTAAAGCCATAAGGAAAAACACTACTAGGATCTATGCTCAGAATTTGAAGGTGTCTTGCTTGTCCTTCAAGAAGAGATACAAGCAGGCTGCTCTTTTAAGGTTCTCTACATCTAAAGCCCAAGAGGACTACTGGGGTTTCATTCATTCCTATGGCTCCCTGCCAGGGATCTCAAAGCACACAGATGCACCAGAACTGCTCGCCTCACCTAGGTGAAAAAAATGGTTTTCTCTTAATTTCACAGATGAGGAAAACAAGCCAGAAAGTAAAGTAATGTCTTGTCAAGGTCATACAACAAACAGAGCCATCGGTCAACTCCATGTCGTCTTGTGTACAGAGGTTACACAGAAAACATAAAAACCTTTTTTTTTCTGCTAGTACGAATGACCTTCCACAGTTATCAAAGACCACCAGGACAGCAAGTGCAAAAGCAAACAAAAAAAACCAACCAACAAACCAAAAAAAACCCCAAAAAAACAAACAAGCAAAACTAAAAGAAGACAAGGCAGCCAATCAGCACAGGACTGTGATCCTGGGAAACTAAACAAAGAGTTGCTTTTGTTAAAGCACAGAACATGGAAAAAAAAAAAACCAGAAGAATGGTCATCCTTTTCACTTCCCAGACAAAACTTCAAAACGTATACTCCTCGCACTTTGAAGCTCCAGTTCTTTATTCGGTTACCTTCTGTATGGCAGACCATGGAACTTCCCCCCCACCAGCTGGAGACTATTATGTTCTTATAAGTATTGCCACATTACATGACCTAGGTGCATTTTCCTCTTTCTAGTGAGATGTGTAAGGAATTTGGAGCTCCCAATAGCACAGTACATAATAATCCAGCAGCTGTCATAATAATGTTCAAGCATAAATTTTCATGCCATTGCAAAAGAAGAGAAAGAAAACAAGAAAAACTAGCCAGAATTATTAAGGAAAAAAAAGTATCTTTTTAAATGCAGAAATATTATAAAAGGCAACATTCTCATTCTGCAGTACCATGACTACATAGCTGATATCACATAACCATATATTCTTTACAACATCAATACCTATACAAAGCATACAGTAGGATCCTTCATCTGTCTTTGAAATGTAGTCACCTCTGCAGCAGAATGTGGCAGTTGCTTGAAAAGTCAGGGCTGTATTATCCAAAAGTAAAAACAATAAAGAAAAGAAACCTCTCTCCAGTCTAAATTGCAAAAGAAATACAAGGAGGAAGAAAGCCATGATCTAATTCTGACTACGACTAACATTCCCCCTTCTGCAAAATGTGCTATGAGATACTGAGCAAGCATAACATAGCTTTCAGAGGAGGCTTTTTTACATATCTTAAGAGACTATACCTTCAGCAGTATAGGTCTGAGCAACGTTTCAAAGAGCACAGAGACACATATTAAATAAGACTGACAGGGTTCAACAATAAGTTTCTCATGTTCCAGATCTCATAATATCATTGGGATCTCCTAAGAACAAGTACAAGGTGAACAGATTTTAACATCAGTTTTGGAGATCAATGCAAACTATTCCAAGTTGACAACAGTTAACACAGTGCACAGAATGAGAAGTCAAAGCACCTGATCAGAAATTATTTCATAGAAAAGCAGGCAAAGGATAAGCCAAATAGCAACCTCATTTTGAAGAAACAGCCTTTGTACGTACCAGATTTTTTTCCGTATTCAACTACTCAAAACTGTGCTTTCTCAGAAGAGCTACAGAGTCAGCACAGGGAGGGAAAAGCGCAGCTATGATCACTTAAAACTCCAAGTGAGTCAGTTTGGATGCTTTGATTTCTGGATAGCCAGCTTGAGATAATTTGAGAAGATTTCATTTAAAAATAATTAATCATTGTTAACAACTCTGCGGAAGGGAATGTAAACATTCGGGCATGCACCAGCACCAGTCTTTGCCAAAAAATTAGGCTTCATTGTCGATACGAGAATAAAGGCAAGCCACAGAAAGTAGAGAGACTACTAGCTTTTCACCTTTGCAGAACTTAATTGCAACCTTAATTTCAGCTCTGAGTGAAGTTCATTTTGCTGGATCACTGACTGCTTTGTACAGAGCAATTTTTTCACATTTTGTTAAAGCTACCAATCTTTGCTCAAAGTAATCTCCTGGTGAAGGAGGAACGGGAAAGGTCCTGCTTTGTACTGGGGAATGGGCAGTGCCAAGGATGGGGAATCTGTTTCCTCTCATAAAGAAAAGGCAGGATTGCAAGAACATAGAATCTTGAGATGAGGAATAGGTCACACTGGAACAGCAGCAAGGACATATGTATTTTAAAAAGGGTACACTGCTAGAGCGGTGTATGGCAATCTTTGACATTAGTTTGCAGAATACCTGCCTATCTTATGTAAACACTCTCTTGATTTGTCCAAGCATTCCATTCATTTGCTAATTTTAAAAAAGATGCAAGAGAAGGAAATACTTCATATAAATAACAGAACATCTAAGAATTTATTCAGGCCTGAGAGCTATACCCACAAGATCTGGTGATTGCTCACTACCAGTCCTCACAACAGACCTATACTTTTTCCTATGACTAGTGCAACAGCCCAGGCCCCACAAAGTAAAAATGAAGAGAAACTATCCCACCATTGCTCCCATAGCTGCAGAAGAGTCCCTGCAGGCAGGGGCAACCAAGGCATCACACATCACCTCTGAGCATCCCTGCTCCACAGCCATTAAGGACAGCCAGAGAACAAACAGCCAGAGGAGAAAAAGAGAAAGTAAATTAATTAATTCATCACTCAGACCAAACATGCACAAAATCCTTTCATTTTATCTGTAAACCAGAGGCACGCATTATTCATCAGCTGAGGACACGAGGATGTGGAAAGAGGGGCTGTGAAGTCACTGCTGCAGGCTCCAGTAAAGCAGCTGACCCAGCACGGTGCTAAATAGCCCAGGGGAGACAGGAGGATTCAGCACATGTGAACTTTCAATAAACACAGCCCCAACTTTGTTCCTCCCTCTGTTTCACAACCCCCTAGTGAAACAAAAAGAAATCAAGGGTTTCCCTTCCTATTATTCACAGATAAAGATTCTGCTAGTCTAGGAAGGTCCTCACATGGAAAAAAAGATTTATTCTAACTTGCTGAAGTCCCCTGCCTGGCCATGCTCACTTCTCTGCTGACAAGGAGGTAAACCTGTTAGAAAGACTTTCTCCTTGAGAAGATGCACTGTGCCAAGTTTTGCATTTACAGGTTGCAGCCCAACTACTGTAAAGCACCAGCCCAGTGATTTCAGAATTAACTCCTGTAGCACCAGCACAGTAACGACTCCAGATCTGGGTCTGGTCATGCTCAAGGTAAGCCACAAGAAGGTACTCCACTGATTTGGAAGGAGCACTAAGACACAGGCTCTAAACAAGTGCTCACTGCTCAGGAGACTTTTATTTTTCTTCTGTGCTAGATATTAATTTGCTTCTTCAAACAGATTGAAATCCACTGGGATGTAGGAGAAAAAAGGAAAATATGTTTAAATACAAGACTGAGTCCCAGTGGTTAGCACTGTGGGGCTGGAAGACAACGCAGCAGGGTGGCCACGATCCTGATCTGATTCTTTCCAAAACCAGTATCAATGTAGCCACCAAGCAGGGCAGCAATCAGAATGAATTTCTTATTTCTCTACAGAAAAAACGAATAACCAAAATCCCAGGAAACACAGGGAGTGCACAGCCTCCTTGGAATCTGACTCCTCAATGCTGTTACAGATCCAAGTTCCAAGGGCCTCTGTTGTGCAACAGTGAAAGAACACACAAAAATAAACCATGCCATGTTTCCAAGACCAGCTGTCTTTGTGGTCTCTTCTTCCTATCTCTCTCTCTCAATCCCACTCTCTGTCTGTCCACCCCACTCACCCCCTTATTCATGGCCAAAGGAGGTTTTATGATAGCTTTGCTACAAGGCATGATGAGGAAAGAAAAAAAAAAAAACAAAACAAAAAAAACCCCAAACAACTCACACTGACTTATGCATTAGCCTGAGCTCCCTGAGTTCTCTATTTCCCTTGATTCCTTTCTGCAATGGGGACACCAAAAAAATGCCTGTTTCTCACTGAAGTTGACAACTGCTTTTGCTCCTGACTCTTACATGAGGCTTTGCTTGACTTTCAGGGCAGATGGAAAAGCCATCAAGGAGAAAAGAGCTATCATTTCTTGACCAGGAAACATGCTGTAGACTCTCACACAGACTACTGCCTGACTTTAACAGCACAGCCAAACACTATCACATTTTGTGACATCCTTCTCTTCTTTCCTCACAAGTGACCTACAAGCCAGACTTTGCTATCCCCTTTCATCACAGAACTAAGCTACAGAAGCTGGGACGTTGAAAAGCTTTTGGGGCAGTGACTGGCTGATCCCTCATATTTCTTGCTTTAGCACAACAGGGACTCTCTCACATGGTCCTCGAGCATTGCTGCAAATAACAGGGCTCCTGCTGCTAGTGATTAATAACCCATAACTGAGTTTCACATGGGTGGTGCTTAACAGATGGTCTTGATGTCTGGCATGGCATTGATTCCCTTCCCATGTGGGGCCTGAATGTTTCTCTTGCATTTTAGGATGGATGTGAACTTTGGAGCAGAAGTGGGAGTTTGATAGGCTGAAAGGATAGCGTCACTTGTGTCTGCAGAAATGGCTGAACACCTCCCACTCAACCTACTGCACCCAGTGCCACTTCAGTCCTGAGCCCTCGCCTCTGCAGCACGGCGCTATTCTGCAGTGCCCTGGGCTCCCCCTCCCGCACTGCTAGAGCATCGACGACCTACCTTGCAGAGCTCCCTGTCACCCTCTCCCAATGCCCTCCAGCAGCTCTGCCAGAACACCTCCTGCTAGCACAGCCCTGCTCCGCTGGTGCTCAGCTGTGACCTGCAGCATCTGCCTCCTGGCTGTGTTCCTGAGCCCTTTCCATCTCCAATGCGCCTCGGCTCAGACCTGCAACACTGAGCTTCTTCTACAGCTCTGCCAACATGCCTAGAGATTTCATTGGAGGTCCATTCATCGCTGTGCCATTTGAGCCCTTCAGACTGCTCTGCTTGTGGTCTGAGCATTTATCTGGAGTGCTCCAGGTTTCAATATCCTCATAACCTCAACACAGCCCTGCCAGTCCTGCCAGATCCTCATAAACTCTGCTGCAGCCATGTCATGCGGCACCAACTGTGCCAGGGCGCTTCCTTCCCTTCCCTCTCCTTCAAAGCGTTCCTACGCCTCATTTCTGATACTGGTTCTTCTTCTTCTGGCCCTGCACAAATGCGAATCTCTAGGTGAATGCTCCTATGATGGAAGGCCAGACCTGACTCTGACCTGCAGCCCTGGAAGGAAAGGGCCAGGCCTTGGCCTGCCTGCCTCTCCCAGCTGATATGACTGAAAACAGAATCCAAGGGACAAGGACAGCAGACAGGAGAAAGTGGAGATGAGGAAAAGTCCCCATGTCAAACGGGCCTAGGCCAACTCCTGTCAGGGTGGGGAGACTTGAGAGAGCTGGTTAAGAGGCTGTGTAGGTCCAGCTGCTGAGCATTGCTCAGCATTTCAGGGGCACGATGCCGGCCCTCTCACTCTCTCTTGGCATCTCTCAGACACCCTCTTCCCCTTCTCCCTTGCTGCCAGAGTGAAAACCAACTCCCTATTATTTCCTGCTCCAGGGTTTCCCAGGAAGACACTACCAGATACCAAGCAGGAAGGCAGGAGCAGGAATGAGACCTCGCCTTTTCCTTTGTACGCCCCTTTCCATCCTCACCCAGGAACGCTGCGAGCGCGCAGGCAGGGGAGGAGCGGCGGCAGCAATTCCCCAAGCTCCCGGCTGGCCCTCCCGCAGCTGGGCGACCGGGAAACCAGGGTGGCCGGCGGGGAAGATGCGCTGCTGCAATGACCATATCAGCCGCTACAAGCCAGGCAGTTAGTGATTCCCCGTCGCAGGATCCCAGCGGGACAGGAGCGGATGCCCTTCCGCCGTCCCGAGCTGTTCGGCGCTGCCGTCTGGCACGGAGCGACCCGAGCCCGTCCCGGCCCCCACCCTCCGTCCTGCTGGACCACACCGGCCGGGGAAGTTGGCTCTTGAAGCGGTGTGTCCTCAGCCCTAGGCTCGGCTCGGCTCGGGTGCAGGGGAGGAGTGGAGGGTTAATGGGGAGGGGGCAGAAATATGAGGGGCAGGGAGGACCCCCCCTCCCCCAGAGACACAGCCATCGTCCCTGCTCCCCCTCTGCTGCTCCAACTGCTCTGCAAAAAGGTTAGAAAGAAACAAGAGTGGAAACCCACCGTGTCCTCCTCGGAGGGAGACAGGGGAGCGGTAGATAGAGATAGGCACAGAGTGGTGCTTGCTGCCGTGGAAGTGATGCTCATACTGAGCCTGAGAAACAGACGAGGAAGAGGAGGCAGAAGAAGCCACGTTAGAAGAACTCCACACAGAGCTGACGATACATCCCCAAAAGAGGGAGCACATCCACAGGGTCCAGGCGGGGCGGCGTCCCGGGCAAATGCTGGGGTCTATTCTCAGGTGCATGGTCAAGGCACAAGACACCTACAGACGGGCAGTCTGAATTCCAGCCAGGGAGAGAGAATAACGTTCATGATGCCAGGGGACCCATGCTAGCAGACAGGAGAGTCGCTTCCGAGGCTCTAGGGGTGTGCGTGTGTGCTCAAGAAGAAAAGAGACAGTGTGTGTGCGAGAGAGCAAGTGCTGGCAGGGAAGGGGAGGGATGGGGGAAGGTTAGTAACCACACAGAGACGAATAAGACGCGCCGTTTCCCAGGGCTGGATCTACTGTGGCAGGAACCCCGCGGCCGTACCGAGCCTCCAGGAGTGCGCAGGAAAGCCGCACATGTCCGCACGAGGGTCCTGTTCAGGTTCCTCCAGGATCACGGGGTCCTTGAGGACTTTTCCCTGCCTGCAATCCCTGTCTCTCACTTTGCTGAGAGGGACTATTAAAAACGAAAAAGAAGAAATAAGCCAGGGACCCCAGGTAAATTTTTGATTTTTTTTTTTTTAATCCCAATTCCGGGGGGTTTCTCTTGCTTCTCCACTAGCAAGTGTTGCAATGCAGAACTGCTAGGACACGCACACGCGCGCACACATACACACACACGCACACAGAGCGATCTAGATTGTCATCCTCCTTCCACCGAATCCAGGCGACCGAGGGCTCAAGCCGATTAACCCTGCGCAGCCGTCGAGCGCATCGCCAGGTCTTCCCGGGCAGGCGGATGGGCGGGCGGGCGCGTTGGAGCAGCCGGGGCGGGCGGCGCGGTCCGGGCGCGGAGCGAGCGGAGCCGNCGGGAGCCGGAGCCCGGGAACCCGAGCCCGGCCTCCGCCGCGGCCTGCCCCCAGCGGCCCCCGGCCAAACGCGCCCACCCCCTCCGTGCGGGGACGGGACCTCCTCCCGTGCCGCCGTCCCGCTGCGCCTCGGGGGCAGCCGGCGCGGGGAGCCCTCGGCCGCGGCGCGGGAGTGGATGCGCTGAAGTGACACCGTCCCGCCGCGCCGCCCTGTCCCAGGGCTCGTCCTGCGGCCACACCTGCTCAGGAGCAAAGGAAGAACGAGGAATGATCGTGCACTTTAAAACTCCCTACGGCTCTTACAGATTTATTTTTTTTTAAGGCTCCTGCAACAATAGGTATAGTCCGAGCAGGTGTATCTGCACTTAATCCTCGGAGAGTGAGGAATGCAGCCGAAGTTTGCAGCCCATAAATTAATAAACAAATGCAGTAAGTAGGTTTATCTAGTAATTTACTGCCTATCAATTTGCATGGCAAAAATCCCCAGCTACACTGGGGAAGACAAGCATCAGGAGTGAAGTGCCTTACACAAGATCACTTAGGGAGTCAATAAGGAGCTTTAGAAAAGGAGCCAGCCAGCCCCAGGACTCACCTTGCACTGCACTGCCTCCTTCCCTTTCATTTATTCATACAAACGAATCAATTGTTTATGACTGTAAGTTTTCTTGTTTTCCCCTCTAGAACCGCGTTTGTAGGTGTGCACGCATGCGCCTCTGAAACCTGCTCTTTGACTCGAGTATTTCCCTAACGCTGAGGCACACTGTTTTCAGTCATTGATCTCAATTTGGTACAGCATGTCAGTAACTTGTAATGATCAGCCTGAGTTGCACACCTAATACTATTAGTTGAGCCTGATATGCTTGTAATTTATTTTCTAGTAACTTATACTATAAGTGATCTAAATCAGGGGCTAAAGCATCCAGAAATGCTTTGCTGGGTTTAATCAGTGATTGTGAAAAGCAAGAATATTATCTTCACATTTATCTAACATCTGCCACCTAAGAATCTCAGAGTGCTTTAAAATCTTTTATTAATGAAGCCATTCAACAGTTTTAGGTATTACTTTGCCACTCGGTAGATAAGGATACAGAGGCTCAGTCATGTTGAGCCAGTGAGTGACTGATAGACATGGGAACTGAACAGACACTGAGATTCTCCCTCTCAAGCAGTACATGCTGTTATTACAAACTATTTGACTGATTTGGTGGCCATTTGCTAGCTTTAAAGTGTGAACATCAGCTTTCCTGACAATGGGACACACAGGTGGAGACAGGATTCAGTAACCTGTAGTGCAGATGCCTCCTGGATGGCAAGTTTGCAGTGCCATACAGAGGGGTCAGAGCAGTTTTGTCTGTGTGAGACAACTCTTCCTGGCCTTGAGTTTTGTTGAGGAAACTGAGGTTGCTGCCATGTATGTGGTGGGATACCCAGAAGGATGCTGTCTTTGTGGAAAAGAAGCTCCCTGCTGCTATGTACTTGGGGGAAGGGGGGAATATAACCTGTCATAACACCCTTGAAGGGCTGCTGACCCATGAGTCAGCACCCTTGAATCCTTCATCACAGAAGTCCTAATTTCCACACAGTCCACAAAGTACTCTGAAAAATTTATTGTGTAGTTAAGCTATAGGGAGCTTGATTTAGGGGAAGAGGGGAAGGACATGTATTAAATACACATCACTGAGTAGCTGATTTGTAAAGTATAGGAAATCTGAATGAGTTTCAGATCCAGATAATTCTAACCAGTGCAACAAAGATGTGCCTCCCATCATTTTACTTTCTGTTTTCTCTGGCTACAGCATTGCTAAAAGGACAGAATGTACCACACAATACAGGATCAGTCAACGGGGCTACAGGTTTAAACATTGAGGACTCAATGCTGCTTTTCCAGGAGGCAGGGGTGGAAAATTTCCACTTTGTGTGGAAAATATATATGCTTTAGAAAGTGCAATTCTAGAGATAGGAGCAGGGGAACTGCATGGATAAACTCCTTGCCCCTGTCCTGCAACTATTTGCCCTGTTACTGAAAGAGAAGAAAACAGAAGGGGTTGTTTCTTTGACTAAACTGTGGTAGCGTCCTTCAGCTTTTAATTGCTCTTTAACAGTCCAGCAGGCCACATCCTCTTCTCCATATTCAATCCCCTGTTCATGCTGGCCACCTACCTCTTGGGTTGCTGTGGGAGGCACAGCCCTTAATGGACAATAAATTTCCAAGCTCAAAAACAAATCACTGATCCTTTTCCTCATTCAGTCTGCCACCAATCCTTCCCCACATACAGAGGTACCACCTTAGGTGCTGGTAGGACATACAAATGTGAGCATCACTTCAGACTGCCCTGGCCAGAGACAGAAAATGCTTGGACAGTCCATGTACAGGAAATAGAGTGGCTGTGTATTGGCCCTCTCATGGGGATTAGCTCTACATTCTGCCTACCAACCTTCTTTTGCTGGAAACCAGTGGGTAAACTGCCTTAGGCAAAAATGAGAAGGGCCAAGAAAACCAAACTCTAGGACGACACCATAAAAATAAATAATGAAAAAAAGGAAAACCTGTGAAGCTGGCTATAAATACATCATAGGAGTTGGTGACACCGTGAAGTACTGGAACTTCACTCTGCCTTGCTTTATGAGATGTCAGTGGATGTATTTACTGCCCTGTAGTTCACAGGTGACTCATTTATTTAGCAGCACCACTGCAGGAAAAGGGCAGATTTCAATTGCAGTTTTCCTCTTGGGTGGCAAGGGGAAGTTTATAGTCAGAAGTGACGTTTCAACATTATTCCCATTAGATTTACTTCAGAAGAGGGTGGCTTCGTTGTATTCATATTAGTTTATTTGATCTGGGTAAACGTAGAGTCTTTCTAAATGCTCTTGTGTCTTCAGAACCAAGATAGAATCCCTTAAAGCATAATGGTTTCCATGATATGTTGCTCCCTACAAATATGAGAAAAGTCTTTTTCCTACACAGCTGTTTCTTTTAGTAAAAGAGCAGAGGGCCACTACAATCCACAGAAATGAGAAATAATAAAGCAATTGTTTCTGAGTTTTAGAATCCCAGAAAGAGACCCAGTCATCTTGAAGCCCAGGAAAAGCTTGTACCCCACTTTATTTAAAGGAGCAAGTACAACTTTCTCTATGTTTCCTATTAAATCATAGCTGTTAACTACTTTGCTGCACTCAGAACTGAAAAATCAGTGCTGCTGTAAAATCACAGATCTTTAAACAATGGGGAAACTCGATTAGCATTTATCAGTACAGGGTGCCTGCCAGAGAGAGGACAGCTTTGCCTCCACCAGTAGAAGCTAATGAGATACAGTGTTAGTCAGTGCTTTGGTATATAATAAGGTTAAGAGAATAAGGTCAGCTAGAACAGCCTGTCACCCAGAAACTTTTGCCAGACTGAACTGCTTCTCTCAAGGCTCAAAACAGTTCCATTATTTTTTTAATGCACTTTTCCAAAAACAAGGAGGAGCGTGAAAACATGTCATACATATGACGTTAAAATACAGTTTTAAATAAACTAAACTAAACTAAACCAGAGGGGATTGCATGCTGTAGAGAGCTTAGGACTGGCATATAGACACCTTTGTCTTTAGCAAGCTACTTCAAATTCTGCTGACAACAGCAACGACCAAAAATCTGGTAAATTCCTCAGCACTGCTGGCAGAACTAACTGCTCTGAGACTAGTCCCTGGTGCCCCACTGTCCTTGTCATCACTGTCTCTCTGCAGGCAGCCTCAAGAGGCAGGACCCAGCAGCACCAAAAGATTATCAGTGTTTGCTCATCCAGAGCCAAAGAGGAGGGTTGCTCCAGGACAGGGCTGAAAAGTACGCACACAGCTGCTGTTATGCAGTACTTTTTCTTGTGTGCAGTACAATTTTTGCATATAACCAAGTTGCTGCAGTCTCTGAAGTTCTCAGTTTTATTCTGTATCTGGAAAAAAAAATTAAAAGAGCAACCTTTTCTCAGGGCTTCTGTGCTTTCCTTTAAAAACCAGTAAGTCCAGTTACCCACAAAAGTTGAGGCATATGCCTTACATGTTACCAGTAACAAAGGGCAGGTATTCTCTTTTCTGCTCAGCTCCAAGGGACCACAGATTGCCAAAAGCAACTAATACAGAAACTTTAGAGCCTAGTTTTGTTCTCATTTATGTCAGGGTGAATAAACTCAACAGAGCCAGTAGACTGACATCAGTGAAGGGAAATCTGACCCTTGGTGTTCATTTGTGAGAAGAAAAATGCAAGTTGATTACAACCAGGTAGTCTGGGCTAGCAGTAAGTTAGCCAAAAGTGATGGTAACCACTGAGACACAGATTCAGCTCTATCAAACATCCAATTTAAGGGCCAAAAATCTTATAAAGTTCGGACTTTCTGGCACACCTAGAGTCCTACTTTGGTGGAAACAAGCAAGAAACATGGCATGGGCACACAAATACAGCAACATATCTCTTTTTGATAAGCGTTAATCAACTATAATTGGGAAAGAGGCAATGTCAGGATTTGCTAATGCAAACTGACAATAACATGTTAAAATTGCCTCTTTGCTGGATAATGTGTAAAGGATGATCCACTGTAGTCAGCACTATGCAAACTAACAGAAGCTCAGAGTCCTTTCCCTGGAGAGATTACAGACTTGCTGGAAAGGCATGAGCCAACATATGTCAGAACAGCTTTATGAGCAAACAGTGCTTTTTTGTGGCCAAAGTCTGCTAGTCTGCAAACCTATGAGAATGGAAGGCACTGGCAATAGTGCCTTGACACAGGAGTGTCTTGGTCCGTGCTTTCAGCCCTGAGCATGGGAGTTCTTCACACCCTCATCCCTGGGAATTCTCTTTCACAGAATGTGCTGCAGAGATGCCCCTAACCACCTGCACAAAACACCAGCAAGCATCCCCTCTCTGAAAGCTGACTCAAAAATTAGGACAAAATCCTTCCCACACCTCAGACCTCTACCAGATCAGCAATTATGAATGGGATTTGTGTTAAATAAAGGATGCTCAAGTTTAGTTTATTTCAGTCATCATAAGGAGGATCTGTTATTCAAGTACCAACCCTCTGCCCTTCTGTCTCACCAACACTTTAGTCCCTTGCCTCTGGGGTACTTTATCAAAGTGGGCTAAGCAGGCTCTAGTCTGCCCTTCAGCCATGTGCTGACAGGCAGACTCTCATCTCACAAGAGAAAACTGATCTTCTGTGGCTGCAGAGCTTTTTCCTCCAGGAAGGTTGGAACTGCATCTATCTCTTACTCTGAGTAAAAGCTGGGCTCAATGGCAGCTGCTCAAAGCTTGTCAGGCAGAGAAACAGAACCTGCTTGGACTTCTTGCATCCCTTTCAGCAATGTGACTTTTTATCAAAGGTTTTTTCAAGCTCAGAAAGATTCTAGAAACTAAAAGACTAGCCGAGTTTGAAAAAATCAGAGTTGCCCACTGCTTGACCTTAGATAATTATTGAATCACCAATGAACAAAAAGAGCCCAACAGTTTAATTTTCTGATGTTTCTTTCACAGAATTCACACATCTACTACCTAAGTTTCACTAAGTACGTCAGCATAAAATGGTAGTGACCTGTAGAACTGATTTCTGTCATTCTTAACAGCCCCCTCTTACATATCTGTGGTTAGCCTGATTCTATGTTGAGCAAAATTCATCTCTAGCCTAACTCCTAGCAACTGATATATATGCATGTTGCTACCATGTTTATGGAAACAAAAAGATATGTGTACCTTCTCCTTGTGTTTGGAATCAGTGTTGGCAAGTCGAAGGTGAAGGGGAACAGCCTGTTTCCAGCCTAGGTGTGAGCCCCGCCTGGGATAACACACTGCCTTCAGTGACTCTCACAGCAGTAAGAGGTTAGATGCACCAGCAGATCACAGATGTTGCCTACTGTTAATTTTGTCTGTATCTATTCTGCAGATCTAGATTTAGATCTGGAAGGTCTGCAAGCCGTGCCTTATACACTAGGGCAAGTATTAGCACTGCAGAACTAACATCTATGTCATGTATTCTTAGTGTGGAACACTAAGCTGGGAAATTATTTTTAAGAGTTCTGAGTTCTAAAACTTAAATAGCACCTGAAAGACTGAAGTAGAAAGACATAGAGAATAGATGGAGCTAAAATACCTGCTGAGATAAATAAACTATTTTAATTTTACCCGTGAAAGCAGAAAGAAGACTTATTTTTCCTTTTGCACTGAAAGAAATCTTGTCTGACACAGAAAGGAAAAGCTGGAAAAACTGTTTAAACTGACTTCTGTACTAATGAAAAGTGAGCTCTCTAATATGCACTGTGCGCAGGCTCCCCTCTGCTTCTCTTCTCTCTTCCATCTATCATCTTTGCCTGGCTTTTGCCTGTAATCACTTGTTAAACTCACAGCAATAACTTCCAGGTGACTGCTTTTTGCTGTGGTCATCCAGCCACCAAAAAAAAATAAAAATATTACAAGCAAAGAAAGATATAGGGGGAAAACCTTTCAATGCCATGAGTGTCTCACCACCTGACAAAGAGCGAACTGATCACAGCGGCCAAGCCTCCTTGCGTGGGAGCTGCTGGTAGGTGTAATTTCCAAAGATGTATACCTTGTCAGAGTGCAGGAGATGAAAAGAAAAAGAAGGTCAAAGCAGCCAAAGCTAAAAATTTGAAGGACAAAAGACCTGTGGGGAACAACTCTTCTGCTTTTAACCCTGAAAGAGCCCATTCTGCATGGTCTGTGTCAAATTACTTATTGGCTAAGGTGTGACAAACAAGAAGCTGTTAGATGGCCTTCTCTGTGCCCAAAGGGGACAGCTGTTTTTACAGGTGGTGCCTGTACTACATGACCTGCACAGGGTAGTACAAGTATACAGTCCAATTGCTCTCAACCACAGTGGAAATGAACTTTTCCCCTCCAAGTAACTAGGCTCATACTAGACTAGACAGACAGGTACCTTAAGAGGCTGTATTGTCCCTGTCTCCACCAATGCAGTATAAATTTTGCCTACAACACTTTTGCTGATGTCCAAAATGTAATGAGGAAGAATCAATTCTCTGGAAGCAATATATACCAGTGTTCAACTTCATAAATGTTTTTTTTCCTCCTTCTCACAAATCTGCCATAGTAAAAGAAGTCACATGTGACACCTATTAATTACAAATGCATTAATCAGGATATAATTAATCTTAGCTTTCCTTCTGCCCAGGTATAAACATACTAAAATATTGTAACTAACAGCAGTATATAATATATTGCAACACTCTGATGGTATATATAAGCATCTCACTAAGTATGTGAGCAACATGACCACCAAACAGGCAAACCAGACATAGTTATTTGCTCATAGGAGGCATCCAGGCAACAAAAAGTTGCAACAAAGGACAAGATAAGCATAAGGGATGCAAACAGGCAGGCATCCTGCTAACACACAAGAAGCATGTCTGGGGAAAAAAAAATCAGGAAAAGCAGCACTGTTGGCAGTTGAAGATCCCATTTTTGGGAGATCAAAATAGCATTAAAGAGTCAAGCACGTAAAGGGTAATTGGATATGGGAGATGACAAGCCAGCATCACTTCCAACTTCTCTCATCCTTCTCTACTTCTCACTTCTTCTGCAGCTAAAGCAACCAAGAACTGTAGCTGTCAGTACTAAGTGTAGAGAATCAGCTCTGTGGCACTGTATAGTCACAGTTAATTTAGGACATAAATGTTAAAGAATAACAGCTCTGTAATTTTGTATATAAAGCAATAATTAATGATAATATTTGAGAATTAACCATTGGCATAAAGTGTGTTGCTACTCAATGAGTTCAGTGAAGTTCTGGTTAAAAGCTCAAAACTGGTCTGATTTACTAGTGTTCTATGTGTTTCCTTCCTAGCAATCTGTAATTCCCCAACATACAGACACACACACATTTTCAGTTGCAATATTGAGGTGCTATTTCTTCTCTATCATACAAGAAAGATTATTTCTTTCCTCTTTACAGATACTATTTACATATTTGAAGACTTCTGCTATGTCCCTCCTCCCTAGACAAGGACATTTGCTGTATTGTTCCTTAGAAATCTATGGGGTTAGACTCTGCTCATTATTGCTGGTTTCCTAAAGACTTTTTCGAAGTATCCACATTTTTCTTGAAGTGCAATGTCCCAGACTGGATGCAGTCCTTCAAACAAAGTCTTATGAGCACTGCATACATAAGAACAATTATTTCATGTATCTTATTGATGATACTTCTATTTACATTTCTTGTAAGGTGTTTGCCCCTCTTGCACAGAAGGAGAGCTTACATTAGCACCCTGCTAGCTACTCCCAGTTATACATTTTGTAACATGGAAAATACCACTAAGCCCTGGTCCACAGGTTCCTAGGCCTTTTGCACTGAGATTTTTAAAAGGTTTTGCAACTTTCAGAAAGTGGAGCTTAGGTCACTGCAGTATTATGCTGAGATGAGTAGCTATACAGCATCAATTACCTGTTCCCTGCTGATATATGTAATACTTCCAAGGACAGGCCCTGGCTTCAAGGCATGCAATGCACTCACACAAACAAATCAAAGAGATGGAAGCAGAATACACTCTGGGTCCATTTCGCAGCAACTGATCAGGGACCTTACTGGGATACTTGGTCTCCAGCAGAGAGGTTCAACAAAAGCACAATAGTGAGAATAAGGAGCACAAACTGCTTTAAAAACATCTCTCTCCTTGTGAATCTCCCTCTCCTGTCATTCCCCAGGGTCTCAAACTCCACCTACAGAAGCTTCCCCAGAGCTGCAGGTCTCCTGAGGCCCCAGCAGTTTCCTTGAGTTGTCATATCCTCCACATGTAATTCAAAGAGTGTTCATAGTATTCACATAGATGCAAAAAGCCAACTTCCTCAAACTGAATACTTCCCTTTGCCCAGCACCCTAGTCTTTAAGCAAAATGGGAGGGAAAGCATACCACAGCATACCACAGCAACAAAATCCCACTGGAGCTGCAAACACCACCACAGCAAGTATAGTCACCAGGAGTACAAGGACTTTGAGCACTAGGCAGCCGTGAAAATTGGGACATGGAAACAAAGGGAAAGGAGTAGCAAACTCCCTCAATGATAGTCTGTAAACAGCAGATAAAGCATGAACTGCTACCAACATGGATGTACTATCTATTGGATAGAGCCAACAAAAAAATCCAGCTACTCATTGTAAAGTGCCAAGGAAAAAACTAAAAACAGCAATGCAGGTGTTACACTTAGATGCATACAAACACATCTGCTTGCACAAGAGCACACACATTTCTGCTCTGCTCTCTCCTCTGTAGCCTCTTTATCTCC
>VYZP01022916.1:0-20069 GCA_013400635.1 Hypocryptadius cinnamomeus | reverse complement strand
CATATCTGGGACTAATCAAAAGTACTCAAGCTATTAAGTAGGTACTACCAAATGTGTTTAGAATCCTGTGTTCACCAACAAAGGAGGGAGGGATAGTATTTTTTAAAACATCCATAGGTCCTCCTAAAACCAAAAGGAAATCACTGTAAGAGTCAAAACACAATGTCCCCTCATTACTACCATGGGAAAAAATATATAGAGAGTCTGATTGTGTAGTGCTGTCACTCTGTTGCCTTTGTTGAAGTTGCATTCTACAGCAAGGTGAGGGAGGATTAGGTCTTTATGACTACATAGTACTTAGCAGATGCCACTACCATTGTCAAACAATGTCTTTATTACTTTAAATAATTTTAGAAACAGAAATTATCATATAAAAGATTAAAAAAATATTTTTAATCATTTCTTTTTTATTATTTTTTACAATCAAATACCAAATAGAGTAATTCCCTACATTTTATCTTTATTTCCCAGTCTTACTTAGAGGTTCTGGGGATTAAACCTGAAACAGATGGCTAGGTTTACAAAGCTTTACCTTACACAGTAAAACAAGGCTCTGTGCAGATGGACCTGTAGATACTAGTGCCAGTATTGTACTTTATCCATATGGATTGCAAGAGTTATGGCAGATATAATTATTTTCAAATTCCTCCTTGGATACAAGCTAATACCTCCCTGTTCACATGGCTCTACTCTTTCTAGGTAGTAGCATTGGAATAGCAGGAAAAAGTAAAGTAAATATGGACATGTTTTCATGGTAAGTCAGACACAATACATTAACTATACATTAATATTTTTAAAGAAAATATTTCTTTTCTGGGCATAGCAACATAAATCATTCAGGGGAGCAGGCACTGTGTCAGATCAGTGTTTTCACATCAGAGGATTCAGGTTGCTGTAGACAAAGTTTTATGGGATGAAGTCTGTGGAGCTAACAGGCAAGAGGCAGTGAGTTGGTGACATTATCCATGACAGGAAAAAGTTGTTGCAACACCTTTAAGAACTGAATTCCATTTAATCACAAGTCTGTCCTCCAGGACTTACTATACTCAATGGTATAGTGGGAATATTCTCAAATCATACTTTTTACTGAATCTTGTGTCTTGCTATCAGCCAGCTACACATACTGCAGCGTATTAGGTGGAGATCCAGTGGGTTGGATATAGTATAAGAATCATGGCATGGACTATTCTCATCACTTAAAAGAAAGACTCCTCCAGTGGTTACCTTACAGACTGATAAAATACGTAGGATTAGGTCTATATTGAGAAAGATTGTGGAAGCACAAAGGCAAAGGCACCAGCAGGATTTTTGGACAATCTTGTAGCAAAGGCTTTTTCTATGGCTTGGTTCCTACATGGGAATATTTGTATTTCAGATTTAATTAACACAAATTGCAAAGAGGATGAAATAAATATGGAAATGCAGTTTCTATCAATCACAAACACAAAGATAGAGATGTTCCTTCCCAGATGTTGTTATGGTCTCTTTTAATATGAATATGATTTAAAGTGTTGATGCTGTGATTTACAAATCTCTTAAGAGATAATGCACAGGGTTTCCAGTTTCTGCTGTATCTGAAATACACAAAGCCATAAATAAAGAGCCAATGATCTTTACAGAAAGAAAATCATAGATGTTACTTTTCCCTTTAAATATTCCATTGCTCTTCAAACATTCCAATTTTCCCTACTTTCTTCTTCAGTGAAGTTTTCATTGTCTGATCACAAAATTACAAATCAACAAGGTTGGAAAAGACCTTTGAGATTATTGAGTCCAAATTATGACCTAACACCATCTTTTCAACTAGACCATGGCACTGAGTGCCACATCCAGTTTTTTCTTAAATGTCACCAAGGACAGCAAGTCCACCACCTTCCTGGGCAGCCCATTCCAATGCTGAGTCACCTTTTCTGTGAAGAACTTTTTCCTAATGTCCAGCCTAAATCTCCCCTGGCCCAGCTTAAGACTGTGTCCTCTTGTCCTGTCTCTGGTTCCCTGGGAGAAGAGGCCAACCCCCACCTGGCCACAGCCTGCTTTCAGGTGGTTGTAGAGTGATAAGGTCTCCCCTGGGCCTCCTGTTCTCCAGGCTAAACAACCCCAGCTCCCTCAGCTGCTCCTCACAGGACTTGTGTTCCAGACCCTTCACCAGCCTTGTTGCCCTTCTCTGAACATGCTCCAAAATCTCAACATCCTTCCTAAATTGGGGGGCCCAGAGCTGGACACAGCACTCAAGGTGTGGCTTCACCAGTGCTGAGTGCAGGGGAAGGATGACCTTCCTGATCCTGCTGGCCGCACTATTCCTGATCCAGGCCAGGATGCCACTGGCCTTCTTGGCCACCTGGGCACAGTTTCACGTTCAGTCTGCTGTCATTCAGTACCCCCAGGGCCTTTCCTGCCTGGCCACTGTCCAGCCACTCTGTCCCCAGCCTGTAGCACTGGACGGGGTTATTGTGACCAAAGTGTAGGACCCAGCACTTGGTCTTGCTAAACCTCATATCACTGGATTCAGTCTATCTTCCCAACCTGTCCAGGTCCCTGGGCAGAGCCCTCCCACCCTCCAGCACACCAACTCTTGCACCCAATTTGGTGTCATCTGCAAATTTTCAAATGGTAGACTCAATCCCCTCATCCAGATCATCAATAAAGATATTAAACACAACTGGGCCCACAAATGATCCCTGGGGGATATGACACACAGTATTGACGTATTCTCTAATGCTAAATATTTCAGGACGGTGGTTTACCTTCTGGAACCAAAAAGTTTAACTGATTTCCATTTGTAAAGTCATTTGAGAGCCTCTGCTGAGGGGTATTACAAAAAAATACTCTTATTATGAGTTACTAAAAAGTGATCTCTTGTAGTATTTAACACATCAACTTACCTAAATCATATCATATTCATGATAAGTTTGGAGATTTTATATATTTTGTCTTTGGGACTGACAAAAAAACCATATATTACAGCAACAGCAGTACATAAAAATCCATCTGAACAACTTAATAAAAAACTCTGACAGAACAAAACAATATAGAACAATACAAATACTCCCACACAAAATTTTACTTTGAGTATTTCAGACTAACAGCATAGCAATATGGGTTAGCTTGAAATACTTGCAGAGGTAATAACATTGTAGAGAAATTTGTTTCTGAAGGTATATCAAAAATACACTGGTTGCAGACAAAGATTTTTTTTCTCTAGCAAAAAAATAATTTTCGGTTTAAAAATAACTTCTTCTTTCTACTGATCTAATTTTGCCCTTGGCTACCACAGGCATTATTTGCTTAAGCTGAAAGGAAATAACAGCTGTGAAGTTGTTCATATATGATGAATGAGAGCATAATGTAAAACAAGGTATCTAAACCACAACAAGCAACAGAATATTGCTCAGCTTAAAGCCTAAATTCACATTACATCCTTTTTATATACTGAGGACAATTTTGTGCATTTTCCCTCAGGGGTCCAAGTTTCTTGCTTAACATGCCACTAAAATTGTAAAACCAATCTATCTTATAAAGAAAGTCACAAAGAAACAAGTAAGCATAATATCAACTGATAGATACACGGAATATAATGAATAATTTCTAAAAGTGGAACTACCACTCACCTCTGAAGATTGCTAATCTGAATGTGAAATATTTAGCAACAGTCCCAGCTCCTTCAACTGCTCTTCATAAGAACTTGTGCTTCTGACCCTCACCTGTTGCCCTTCTCTGGACACACTCCAGCACCCTAAGGTCTTTCTTGCAGTGAGGAGCCAATACCGGACACAGAACTTGAAGTGTGGTCCCAGTGACAAGTACAGGGAGACAATCACTGCCCTAGTCCCTTAGCCACACTATTTCTGATCCAAGTCAGGATGCCATTGGCCTTCCTGGCCACCTGGACACACACACCAGCTCATGCATAACTGACAGCCAAGGAGCATCCCCACGTCCTTTTCTACCGTACAGCTTTCCAGTTGTTCTGTCCCAAGCCCGCAGTGCTGCATGGAATTGTTGTGACCCAAGGGTAGGACCTGGCACTTCTCCTTGTTGGACCTCATCCAGTTGCCTCAGAACATTAATCCAGTCTATCCAGATCCCTCTGGAGAGCCTTCCTGCCCTCCAGAAGCTCAACAATTCTGCCTAACTTAGTGTCATTTGCAAACTTACTGAGCAACCCCTTTTCTAGGTCACAATACAGATAATAAATCAGCGCTGATCCCAGTACTGAGCCCTGGGGAGCACCACTGGTGACCAGCCACCAGTTGAATGTAACTCCATTCACCACCACTCTCTGGGCCTCAGCATCCAGCCAGTTTTTAATCCAGTATAGAATGCACCCGTCAAAGCCATGAGCTGCCAGTTTCTCCAGCAGAATGCTATGGGAGACAGTGTCAAAGCTTTTGATAAAGTCCAGGTAGACAACATCCACAGATTTTTGCTCACCCACTAGCCAGTCACCTTGTCAATGAAGTTGATGGTGTTAGTCAAGCAGGACCTGCCTTTCCTAAATGTCCCATGCTTGCTAGGTCGATCCCCTGGTTGTTCTGCACATGCTGCAACATGGCACTCAAGATGATCTGTCACATGACCCTACCCAATACTGAGATCAGACTGAAAACCCTCTAGTCCCCAGATCCTGCTTTCAACCCTTCTTGCAACCACAGCTGCTAATAAATCACAGAATCACAGAGTTACAGAATATGCTGTGTTGGAAGGGTCCCACAAGGAACATCCAGCCCAGCTCCTGGCCCTGCACAGAACTTCCCCAAGGATCACACCATGTCCCCAAGAGCACTGTCCAAATGTTTCCTGAATTCTATCAGGTTGGTGCTCTGACCACTTCCCTGGGGAACCAGTTCCTGTGACCAACCACCCTCTGGGTAAAGAACCTTTCCATAATATCCAGTCTAAACCTCTCCTGACACACCTTCAGGCCATTGCCTCAGGTCCTGCTGCTGATCACCACAAAGAGATCAGTGCCTGCCCCTCCTCTTCCCCTCATGATGAAGTTGTAACTGCAGTGAGGTCTCCCCTCAGTCTCCTCTTCTCCAGGCTGAACAGACCAAGTGACCTCAGCCACTCCTCACACGGCTTCCCCTCAAGGCCCTTCACCATCTTCATTGCCCTCCTTTGGACACTGTCTCATAGCTTTATATCTTTCTTATATTGTTGCACCCAAAACTGCCCACAATATTGAGCTATGGCCAAAGCTTTGTTAATGTCCCTCCACCTTTTACTCAACATATTTCTCATACAAACATCTGAAGTTCAGACTTTCCTTATCATTTTCTGAAAGCCTCCTGATCTCCTACTTTCTACAGGGAACCTTGTTTGCAGCATGTTTGCTATCTCCTTCAGCATTATCACTGTAGATTTTACTTACAAGTACTGGTATTTTTTTCCTCATTATGGGATGTAGTGCCCATGTTTTCAGCATGCTGCTCCCCTCATGCATATGGAAGATATCATTACATTCCAGTGAAGCATTTCATTTTTAATTGTTAGAATCCATAAACATGAAAAAAAAACCAAAACAAAACAAAAGAAAACCCTTGTATTTTCCTGATCTACTTAAAAGGGAATATCTCTATAAGTAGCCACTTTGAATTCTAGTATCCATCTCAAACATAATATTTACACAGGACAGTATGGACACTAAAAGAAATATTTGTGCTAAAAAGTTGGTTTCTGCTGTTGCTTTTTATTATTATTTTAGGTTGCAATTTTTATTTCTTGCAATAATTATTTCATACCTCAAGTCTTAAACATTCTAAAAATCTTTCTTATTGGAAGTTCATTAACTGTACAATGCAGAAAATCTGATCAAGTCTTCTGTGTTCGATACACATTAACTAGAACATACTGATTTGGAAGGAGTAGAGGCATAAAGTAAATAAGATCCATCTGTGACTGTAAAAAAATTGGGCTATCTTCTCATTACAATATGAAGCATGAGAGACACAGTTGTATCACAATATCATATTCTGGAGTTGGTCATGACAACAATTTCAGAATTATTACAAATTATTACAAATTATGCCAGCAAACATGTAAGCTGAAAATGCTTAAGTTGTAAGAAACGGAGCTGTTGATTTTATTAGTTGTGTTTGTTACTAGGAGAGAAGCTTTTAAAGTTCCATGCAGCGTTAATTGCACATTTCTTTCCTGTCTTGCAGAGAATGACATAAAACCACTGATGTGTTTGCTTTAGTTTCCAAAAGCTAATGTAAGGGAATAAAATTTACTTAGCATGAAGTCAATCTTGCTACTGTAAAACACTTTTAATGTTAAAACATTATGATACATTTCTTCTGCATAAGAACAAAAATGTAAGGGGAAGTACAGAAGAAAACCAGACCTATTTAAATCCTATGATTTAAAAAGAAACAAAACTCATATTTTTTTATCAAATAGTAGCCCACAGTAAGCAATGAGGAAGAACTAACTTTGAGCTAACTCTTAGTACAAAATGTCCATCCCACAGCTGGATAAACACTTTATGCGATGGGTGAACAACTGGCTCATGAGTCAGGCACAAAGGGTTACAGCGAATGGGGTGACATCAGACTGGTGACCTGTCACTAGTGGGGTTCCACAGGGCTCCATCCTTGGCCCTGTGCACTTGGCCCTGTGCACTTCATTGTATTCATACATGACTTGGACATTGTACAGGAGGGGATACTAAGCAAGTTTACAGACTTGTTTACAGACAAGTTAACTGTTTTTTGTTACAGAAAATACAGTTTTGTATTTTGTATGAATACAAAACTGAGAGGAGCTGTTGACTCTTTGGAGGGCAAGGAGGCCCTGCAGGGAGACCCTGACAACACAGAGAACAGGGCAAACACCAACCATATGAAATTCAATATTGGAAAGTGCCAGATTCTGCACCTGGGATGAGGCAACCCTGGATGTACAGACTGGGGAATGAGATACTGGAAAGCAGTGCCACAGAAAGGGGCCAGGGTGTCCTGGTCAATGGCCAGTTGAATCTGAGTCAGCAGTGCCCTGGCAGCCAGGAGGGCCAACCCTGTCCTGGGGTGCATCAGGCACAGCATCACCAGCTGGGCAAAGTGGGGGATTGCCCACCTCTACTCAGCACTCCTGCAGCCTCACTTGGAATATTGTGGGCAGTTTTGGGTGCTACAATATAAGAAAGGCATAAAGCTATGAGACAGTGTCCAAAGGAGGGCAATGAAGATGGTGAAGGGCCTTGAGGGGAAGCTGTGTGAGGAGTGGTTGAGGTCACTTGGTCTGTTCAGCCTGGAGAAGAGGAGACTGAGGGGAGACCTCACTGCAGTTACAACTTCATCATGAGGGGAAGAGGAGGGGCAGGCACTGATCTCTTTGTGGTGATCAGCAGCAGGACCTGAGGCAATGGCCTGAAGGTGTGTCAGGAGAGGTTTAGACTGGATATTATGGAAAGGTTCTTTACCCAGAGGGTGGTTGGTCACAGGAACTGGTTCCCCAGGGAAGTGGTCAGAGCACCAACCTGATAGAATTCAGGAAACATTTGGACAGTGCTCTTGGGGACATGGTGTGATCCTTGGGGAAGTTCTGTGCAGGGCCAGGAGCTGGGCTGGATGATCCTTGTGGGACCCTTCCAACACAGCATATTCTGTAATTCTGAGATAGCACAAGGGGATTGCTAGTTGCGCTCACCAAAACAGATTACTCATTGACTGTACAGACCAGTACACAACGGTAAGAGTTAGAATAGGTGAAAAATTAAAAAATTGTTCAGCTTTGTTCATAAGAGACTGAGGAAAAAAATTCTATCAGCCATATCATAATGAAATCATAAAGCAGGAAATTAAGTGTATTTCCTTATTAGTGGTGGTCTTCCAAGCTTACAATGTGGAAAAGCCAGAACGTGTGGTTATGGTGAAGGTCAAGGTAAGTAAAATCAAACAGCTACTGAAAGAACCCTTTACTTATAGACATTTGCTTTAGAGCTTCAAGTTACTGTTTTCTGTACTTGCAAATATCACTACTGTAATTGTGCTTCTTCTGATGTGTGCTCCTGTAAACAAGAAGCATAGGGAGCTTAGACACACATGCTCCTTCCTTAGGCTTTTCATAACACATGCACTTATGCCCTAAATACAGAGTCACAAACTCTGTAATAATCAGAAAGGCCATATCAGTCTGGGAAGTCTCTTGCTAATGTCTCTTACCTGGGCCCCAGGAAGATAACAGATCTTTTATTAATTATGGAATTATTCCATGTTTCTCAACAGTTCACTCCAAAGGCTGTTCTCACCAAAAGCAATACCCAACAGGTTGTGAACTGCAGCAGAATGGATGAATGTGCACCATATGGATTGTTTTCCCTAAGTAGAAAACTTAAGAGAGACAGACTCCTCTTCTGTCTTAATCTTCTCCTCTGAAACAGCTGGAACCTACATTTGTTTTTTGACATTTCATTTATTGTCTTCAACAAGATCTTGCTGTGTATCAATTGTTTTCTCCTTCAGTCTTTTCCCTTCTCTGTCCTTTTCCAAGATCCCTATGCTTTAAAGTGATTTCTTTCACTTTATATAGGAGATTTTGTCTCTTTCACACCTTCATTTTTGTTATAACTTTGCTAGACAGAAGAATATAGGCCACTTCCTTTGCAACTCCACAATGGGCTAGGGTCTAGATATTGAACTGCACTGACATCAAAAAACAGATTTTGGTCAAAGGATATCTGTGATAATACAGTATGTTTGAAGAAATGTTAAGACTATTAAGAGGTAAGAATAAAATATCAACTTCAAAGAGCCTGCATTTTTCAATAAGCCTGAGACCTTGCAGATGAACACAGGTTAGCCAATGCACTGTGAAAAAGGAATTCTTATGTATTGTGAGAACAAGCCAGACTTTGAAACTTGCTGCGTCTCAACGCAATCATGATATCAAACAGCCAGTCACATGTGGGTACATGTATTAAACTGCAGCACTTCTATTGAAACTGTTTGAAAATAGCACTTTCTTCTGCCTCAGATCTGTTTCCTCTACATCCTCCATGTTACACCTGCATGCTCCAGGGAAAAGCTAAGTTTGCTACTATTGGACTTTGAAGTAAAAACATAGCAATGAGAAACTGAATTAGATTCTACATCTTTATGGATCTTCAAAAGAATTTGCATTTTATGTTCCAAAAATATGATTCAACCATCTCTATTGTTTCATAATTTAACATCAATGAGACTACACCTTGAAGGCATTTACTGATCAATAGAACTGCTATTACAATTTGTAATAATTGAGAAATAGATAACTTTAGGGAAGTTTGCAGGCATATCAGTTAGAAAATACTAAACACATCTACTGAAGATTCATTGTAAAACAGCAAAGAGAAACCCCCAAGTTTTGTCCTTTGCAGCCGTTTTTTCTACACAATCCTTCCCCTTAGAAAGGAAACAGTGACATGAATGGAGCACTGATCCAGTTATTAACCTACTGCACTTGTTCTACAAAGAACAGCTGTTGTCCATCTCACATAATAGAAAATTCAAGCCACTTAAATTCCAATTGCAATGAAGGCCTCACAACTCCATTCTGAGAAATTCTTGTCAAATTCTTGTCAATATAAAATACCATCTAATTAATCCAAATATTTTTGTGTCTTTAAATATGTAGTTGGCAATTTTTTTACAATGTAATAGAATAACTTACTGCAAACTGTCTGCTACTTGCCAAAAGAACAGACAATGTATAAACACTGAAAATAAAATTGCATGTGTCAAATCTGAGAGAAAAAATATGTTGCTTGTTCAAAATTGAATGAACAGTCTATAGAAATGTAGAACGTTCTGCCCCAGCAGGTTTAGTTATTCAGACTTCATTTTACTGTGTTGTGCTAGGACAAAGATTTATGTCTCCATTAGAATAAAATAGAACTAACACAGACTACATTGGTTTTAAAGTAGAAAAATGGGGAAAGTAACATATTGCCAGGGCCAATGTTGAATAGCACCAACAGACACAAACCCATTGCTAAGCATTTCTGGAAGACTATCCAAGTACCTCACCAAGTTTTGAGCTCTATTGCAATGAATTATCAAGCTTTCCTCTTCCCTGTGGTACAGCAGGGGCACTCTGGTTCCAGCAACTGTTTTCCCAGGTTAATTCTGATCCAGTGACTTCTCTTGTTTTCTATTGCAATCAAGCAAAAAATGGGTTTTGTTCTCAAACAAGTTATAATTTATTTAGTGTTCTGTATATATCTTAAAAGTCTTTGCGTATTGAACAAATAAACATAAGGCTGCTAAACACTATTAAATCTTGTGGAAAAAGAAAGTATTCTCTCCAACATTCTTCCCAAAGTGGGACTCTTGGAAGAGGAAAGCTGCTGCAGGTTATTTAATTTCAATTATTTTTAGCTATCTGAAATATATATACCCAAGTCTGAATTAATTGTGCTATATTTTTTCTGTAGAGATGACAAAAATATATAGCCAATTCTATAGTAGGATTAATTTTAGATATCAACAGCAGGATGAAATGAAGTGTACCCTGGGGTGACTATTACTCTTTTCTGAATCTGGAGAAAACCTGAGGTGTCTATCCAGCCAGTAGAGACCTGAAATATATATTTAAATGTTCACTGAAATTAAGTCCACCCTGTTTGCCTTATAGTTTTATCAGAAAAATTGTAACTTTCATTTTAGGAAGGGTTCTAAATGTCTTTTTCTGTTTGCATTGCTTCTGATTGTATAGGTGGCTTGCTGCGTCGTCAAGGCCATCATCTGAAACAACCCAAGAACAAGAAGAAACAATCCAGACAAAGAATTCTTTGCTCTACAGTCACTGGGACTATGTAAGGAGCACCATGAAGTGTATGGTTTAAATATGGAACCGCTAACATTTGGTAATCCTGGGACAGGGAATATCTGAGAATCCAGCATCTTTACAATTCCTTGTAGCTAGGAGTTAAAGTTTGGGTATTTGTGATGTCACTTCTGACCACAGATAGTTTATACAGTCATCCAAAGGCACAATTTTACCTATTTCATTTTTGTCTTCTGTGGTAGCAATTCAGTATCAGTACATACTGGATTAAAGAACATGGAAAATCAGCATAACCACAAATACAGCTAACATGATTGCCAAAAAAATCAAAATAAAAAACTGTGACAAAAGTTTAAAAAACCTGTAGAAAATATAAATTCTCACTGTCTGAATATCATAGTATTAGATGAGAGTAGCTTATAAAAACAAAAATGAAAGTATGTTTAGTTTGAAATAATCCAATTACTATATGATTTTGTTAAATTTGTAGCCATATGCTATATTATTTTATAAAATGTGCTGTTATATGGTGCAGGTAACACTCAAAATAAAAATGGGAAAGTTTACTTCTAGAACAGATTTCTTTACAATACATACAAAGTTTTCTAGTTTATATACATGAAGTGGATACTAGATTGTCTTTTACTAGTTCATTTTAAGCAGTGTTTACATATATTTGTCCACGGAGTCAGAATGCATTAGAATGTAGATTTGTGAGCATGTTTTCTATGCTGGACTGGCTCACCATTTGAAGTTAGGTATGTTAATTTAAGCAACAGATTACTTTAGAGTACCATATGTCCCTATTCTATTGTTCTCAGCAGATCAGGATGCAGAGAGCAGAGGATTAAATGGGACAAACCAAACTGCTTCTGACCATTCTTTCCTTGTGTCATGGCAAAGGCCCAAAGTCCATCTACTTAACCGCTCCTCTCCAAAGCTCTCCATGACATCAACACCCTTTCTTTTGCCTCTTGTTTTTCTAAGATGGCATTTATGTCTCATATTCACCCTGTTTGATCAACATCAACTCAAACTCCATAGTAATTTCATACATATTATAAAATTTTAAAATCTATTACTTTATCTTTAAAGAAATATGTGCCTTAAAATATTTTAACACAGCCTACCAATGGCAATTCAGCAGAAGAAAATATATCTGTTTACTGGAAGGCTTCTGTTCCCTTCCTTTGCAGTGCAAAGAGAAAATACCATCTTTAAACAGGATGTTGAACAGAATGTTGCTCATAATTCAGTAAGTAACATACTTCCTTCTGAGCCAGAATTGGAGTACTGCCTCAGCACACTGTTTTAAAAGGTTTCTTTTTACTGCAGCTGCCATCTTTCAAAATTATTCTTACTGGTGACATTCTTTGCACTGGTGGACTCTCAAACTGTCCATTTTATCTTTCATTCATGTAGTTATTTATTTCTTTGCCATATTTGCAATAACACATAGGAAAATAAAAACAAGAAACTGCTGGAACTATGAACAATTTTAAATTATTACCTATTTAGTATGTACTCCATACCAGCACTTTGCAACACTCTGCCTCAACAGACTTGCAAAATTACCTGGCAAGCATTTCACAGTATGTAAATGGTATCAAAAGTTACTGTTAAGGTTCTTTCTCTGCTGTCTCTTCATGAAGATTTCTTTTTCACAGAGGAATAAAACCTAGCTACAAGGAAGGCAGAAGAATTGAAAAAGATTCTGACAGTGGAACTTTAACAGGTCATAAGTACAGCCAAACTGACAAGTAATCTTTGTCCATGCCAAAAGAAGGTTTCTGGTTCAAACAATCACTGAAGTTCAGGGTTTGAATTGATTTGTGAGAGTGTTGTCAGTCTCTTCTCTTGTCCGAAAACTCTCCCATAGCAAAGGCCACTGTGGAGGCCAAAGGAAACATTCAAGTCAAGATGGTGACAGCCATTTGGGATAAAGGCAGAAGGTTAGAAATTATTATCTAAGCCCTGCTGACTAAAATACATAATTCTTACATAATAAAAATTGTCAGTAAATCATATTTTTCAGAACATTTTTCAGTTAGCTAAGTTGAAATTCCCTTGGCCAAGTTTTCAATCTTGCATAAACATGCACCAAAGAAATAAAACACTAAACAGGCCAGTTTAGTTGTACTGTTTTCTTCTTCTTCTTCTTCTTTTTTTTTTTTTTCTTATTTATTATTTTGGCAGTCATCTGTGTGCATCCTTTGAAAGTCATAAGTTGGACAAACATTCCACATTTTTATTTCCTTATTTCACCTCAGGGATCATAAGGAGTTTACTTGTTGCTCTTGTACCCTATGAATGTGCAGATGTACAGACCTTTGAGATGTGTCCCCCTCCATCAGGTAGTCTTGCCAGTACTGATGCAGCATCATTCTGTAGAAACAAAATGTATGCGACACTTAGGACTTGTGGACTTGTTCAGCATTCAGCTTTCCTTCCTTTAGTTTATTTCTTCCCTCCTGTATTCTCATCTGTAAAATCCATTTCAATTCCTTGCCCACATTTCTCTTTTTCTATTTTTTCATTCTGTTCACAATTTTTTCTTAGTTCCTTTTTTATTCCCCCTGCTTTTACACCAGTTCTATCTGTGTCATCTCCATGTGTTCTCAAGTATTAGTTTTCCTCGTCTTTTTTCTCACGTCTTTGTTCAATTTGCAGTGCCAGGCTGTTCCTTTCCCCTTTGTCTTGCAGTTTAGAAAGTTCTAGAAGCGCTCCTCTCCAGCTTACAGCTAACCTATGACAGCATTTATTCCCGTCTAGTTAATTGGCACTTTTCACTGTTTTTCATTCCAGAATGCTTCTGTAAATAAAAAGGCCAAGACTAGCCCATTTTTCTCTTGGCTAGAAAAAGGAACAGATTCAGATCATGCAGTCTTAGTCCATTTCCATCACCAGCAAGCTCACAGGGATCGTAACTGGATTGTGATTCTAGCAGCTGCAACTGGCAGATCAGGATCCAAAATTTATATGAACCCTGATGGACTCCTATGGGGTGAGGTTGGCATGATAACATATATGTCCTGCCATAAGGAGAAATATAATTCTAAAAACCAGTGTTAAACATTGCATCATGGTGTCTGTCACTGTGGGAGAAATGAAGAGCTTTTTTCTCCTCCTCCTATATTGTACTGTTGTGTTATTGCCAAGACAATCATTTGAACATGGCCTTCTGCGGATTTTTTCATGCAATGAGTATTATTGGTGTATAATTCAGTAGAAGACACTAGAGAGCCTGAGGATCAGTGCTTTTTGTTTTCTCATCCTACTACTACTATTCCTCTTCATATTTCAGAAAGAATATTGATATATCCCTGAGTAAGAACACAGGGTAAAGCAACATCACTGGGGAAGAAAGTTTATTTACTAGCACAGTCTCTGAAGCTGTACATACCCTCATCAGATGCAACTGTACTTCTAACTCACAAGACCAAAATTTTACCATTTACCAATTTTTGCTGCCTCTGTGTGGCCAGCTGTGCAGAACCACAGGTCAAAGAGCCAGACATCAAAGAGGTAGGGCTAACAGCTATACATTGATTATGTAAGGAGCTGAGCAAACCTCTACATACAGCTCTTGCCATTCAGTCATTTCAGCAGTGTTAATGTTACCAGCTCTCTGTAACTCAGTGATATGCACAAGCAGCACCAAAGTCCCTCTGGACTGATCATACAGGAAGACAGGACCTATTCTAAAGGCATTACCACGTCTTTTAAGCAAGGCTCAAGTGACTGTGACAATCCAAAAGACAGTGATGAATAGTTAATGTACTGCAACCATCATAAGCCTAGAAATGCCTGAAATTCATTCATTTATGTTGTATTGATTTATTCAGATTCCATCCACCACAGAGCCCAGTCACACTGGCTTGGTTGATGCATTGCTGACTGTATGCAGGTTCATCCATTTAAGCAGTAGTTACAGGCAGATGGTATGTGCTTTTAGCAAAGATTAAGGCCACAGTTTTGTGCATGGCAATGTGTATAATGCTGTAAGTACGTCACGTACACGAGTTCCTTAGCACGTCACAGGCATTTATGCATGGCTTTCCAGAGATCACTTTTCCAGAACCAGATCCTTTCTATATACTCTATATAAAGGCCACAATTTTAAAAGAAGACATTGCTCTTACTTATGAAGCTTTTTATTCTTTTTACTTCTCTATTGCTACTGTAGCTTTCTTTTTAAGATATTTCTATTCCTATTAAAAGTCCATGTATGTGTATTTATAAACCTGTGATTACCACACATACCAAAATTTTACAATTCTCACAAATCCTTCAGCCAAGCCTGCATATTTCCACCCATCCAGGCTGGGAAAGAAATTCTCTTTCTTTCTACACGAGGTATGTTAAGCATTGCGGTTACCTTCCTGTACTTGTTGGAATTCTCTCATTCTCAAATCTAAAAAGTAGGAACCTGTATTCCATGGTGCTTGGCTGGTCAATTCTCTTCCTCCCCGCACTGAAGCAGTGACCCGAGCACCAACACCCACGGAGTCCAGCGGGCAGCAGGAGGAGGCAGCGAGCAGCAGCACTGACCTCACACACACACACCCAGCCACGGCCACCAACAAGAACTGGGGAGGCTGACACGGCGAGGCCAGAGCTCCCAGGCAATGCCAGCACCCCACATCTGGCACCAGAACTGCTTTGTAAGCTCCTGCTATCCTGGTTTTTTGTTCCCGGAGGAGGGCTGAGCCAAGCTGGACTTGTCTGCCACCTTTGCCTTTGTCTCTTGGGCCATGTGGCTGTCTGCACAGTGTTTGACCTAAGGCCTTGGAGAAGGCTTGAAGCTTTATAATAGAATAGTGAAACAGACATGAAAGAAGAATAAAGATTTGTAGTTTATGCAGAAATATGTTCTAAGCAAGTGGACATAGGCCTCATATAAGTGAACAAATATGCTAAGCAAGATAGTACAAGATTTTAAAGTTTAAAAATAGAATTTGTTATAGAGTTGATAAAAGGTAGAAGATACAATTATAAGTTTCTGTAGAGTTATATAATTGGATAGAAAAACACACATTGCGGTAAATTGTGTAAAACACAGCAATTAGCAATTGATTTCGAAGGTGCTAGCAAGCTTTGTGGAAGTAGCTGATTGGATAAGAAATTTATAAAAGACATTGTAACTAGAATTATAATGGCTTCTGATGCAAGGCTTCTAATGTGATGGTTTTGGATGTACCAGTCTTATAGTCTCAGCCTTCCATGAGACTGATTTTGCAATAAACCATCTTTTAAACACTTCCTCAGCCAATCCTGTTTTTATGTATCCCGAACACCTAGGGAGTCAGGGAGATTCAGCAACTTTTTAACTAGTGATGATCACCATTATTTTTTGCCTGTTGCTCTTTCATTTCTAGGTAAACTGTTACTTTTTTCACTTATATCTACTCACATTTCTCTCTCCTTATTGGTGAAAAAGAGTTGTTAAGACTAAAAGGGGAGATGACTCATTTTACACCATCCTCCCCTGAAATTGTCTTAAACCAACACAGGATCACACAGGGAAATTAATCTCCCTGGCCTGAGATACATGTGAGAGTNTAAATTTTATATATATATATATATATATTTCTACAGCCTATCACTGCTACTGCAATTAGTTTGCATTCATGGTGCATGATGCAGCATGGCAGAGGGCAGAGAAGTTTATTCTCAGCAGCAGTAATGACATGTGAATATAAAATACAGACATCAATTTAAGATAGTGCTGACATGTCTTATACCTCCCATATATAAAAAAGAGTGTAGGTATACAGCAGAGTCATCTCTCACAATAATTTTCTTCTCATCTACCACACTGATTTTAATGAAGTTACTTTGGATTTACATTGGTATGCTAAGACAGGGAGGTCTACATTATAGAAATATATAAATGTGAAATGCTTGAAAGAGGCAGACAGCTTAAAAGCTCAGAGACCTTGAAAAATGTGATTATGTAGAAGTACACACTAAATCATGGTAATTTGTGTGTGCTTGTCTCAGATGATAGCTGTGTTTGAATGTTTGAAAACTTATCTCTAGAAATATATGACAAAAATTGCTACAGCTATAATCTTGCTGGATATATCCTAGTGGTAAAAAAAATGTACAGATAAACAAGGCAGTATATCTGTGTACAACTGCTGTTTAAGTGAATGGAGTAAATATTACAGCCTACTAGTAAATTCCATACAACTCTATATTACTTACAACATCAAGCTTGATATATCATATACCACAAAGAAAAACATTTATGATGGACGGTTCTGATGTGAGAAAAATAACATGTGCTAGGGATCAAGCCTGAGGAAAAGCAACGAAGAACTCTCTTCAAAAGCACTTTNCACCCACGGAGTCCAGCGGGCAGCAGGAGGAGGCAGCGAGCAGCAGCACTGACCTCACACACACACACCCAGCCACGGCCACCAACAAGAACTGGGGAGGCTGACACGGCGAGGCCAGAGCTCCCAGGCAATGCCAGCACCCCACATCTGGCACCAGAACTGCTTTGTAAGCTCCTGCTATCCTGGTTTTTTGTTCCCGGAGGAGGGCTGAGCCAAGCTGGACTTGTCTGCCACCTTTGCCTTTGTCTCTTGGGCCATGTGGCTGTCTGCACAGTGTTTGACCTAAGGCCTTGGAGAAGGCTTGAAGCTTTATAATAGAATAGTGAAACAGACATGAAAGAAGAATAAAGATTTGTAGTTTATGCAGAAATATGTTCTAAGCAAGTGGACATAGGCCTCATATAAGTGAACAAATATGCTAAGCAAGATAGTACAAGATTTTAAAGTTTAAAAATAGAATTTGTTATAGAGTTGATAAAAGGTAGAAGATACAATTATAAGTTTCTGTAGAGTTATATAATTGGATAGAAAAACACACATTGCGGTAAATTGTGTAAAACACAGCAATTAGCAATTGATTTCGAAGGTGCTAGCAAGCTTTGTGGAAGTAGCTGATTGGATAAGAAATTTATAAAAGACATTGTAACTAGAATTATAATGGCTTCTGATGCAAGGCTTCTAATGTGATGGTTTTGGATGTACCAGTCTTATAGTCTCAGCCTTCCATGAGACTGATTTTGCAATAAACCATCTTTTAAACACTTCCTCAGCCAATCCTGTTTTTATGTATCCCGAACACCTAGGGAGTCAGGGAGATTCAGCAACTTTTTAACTAGTGATGATCACCATTATTTTTTGCCTGTTGCTCTTTCATTTCTAGGTAAACTGTTACTTTTTTCACTTATATCTACTCACATTTCTCTCTCCTTATTGGTGAAAAAGAGTTGTTAAGACTAAAAGGGGAGATGACTCATTTTACACCATCCTCCCCTGAAATTGTCTTAAACCAACACAGGATCACACAGGGAAATTAATCTCCCTGGCCTGAGATACATGTGAGAGTGACATGTATCTTCATTTAAAGATCCTCAAACCTCATAAAGTTTAGAAAACTCTCCTGATGCAGGTGGAAATCCTTCCAGTAGTTATATCATTATGTCAGTTACCACACTCCCATATCCTTTTTCAGGTATTCTCTGCCATTCCCTTACTAGATTATTCATCACAGAGCATATATTAATTATTCAGATAAGTTCCTACTAATTAAAACATAAAAAATACGTTAGAAGTAGACAACTTGAAATTGCACTGCTTTAAACTCTGCCATCTTAGCCCATGATTGTTACCAATTTCCATTTTAGTATTGCACATCTTGCACAGCAGGCAAGAAATATGTGATTGCCATTTTTTTTTGCCAATGGAATGATTTGCAGCAAGAAGCACAGACCCACTTTCAAAATCCACTTTTAGGTCGTTAGTATGTCTTGAAACAGAAGTCCTAAGGAAGGCTATGCTATTCCAAATTTAACTAATAAAATAGTTTACTGGCATCTGATTCTTTTGTCTCCTCAGTTCTCTTTCTGTTGCTGCAGGGAGTGACTACTTCATGATCTCACTGTGACCCAGCTATAGTGCCATAAAGCATACGTGCTTAGCATTACTTACAGGGAAGATTGTCTTGCAAACAATATCAAAATCTTACTCTGAGGTTTGCCAAAGTCCTGGTTCAAGTACAAGGGCTTCCTACAATCTAAANTCTGATGTGAGAAAAATAACATGTGCTAGGGATCAAGCCTGAGGAAAAGCAACGAAGAACTCTCTTCAAAAGCACTTTCAGCTACAACTTGTCTTTTTCCAGGTTATTCACAGAAATGCCAATTCTCAAAGTTAGAAAGTTCCAGAGAAAAAAATATTAGTGCTAATTCAACTTAAAAAAAAAAAATAAAAATAAACAAAACAAACGAACAAACCCACACACAAACACACACACACTGAATCTTTTTTCATTTTCTTTCCAATTCACCTTATGAGCCTGTGGTCTCCCAGAAACCCTGCAGGTTCTGACAACCTCTCCTCAAGACTGTGATATAGATAACCTTGCTTGAAGGCGCTTCAAAAAAACATCATGGAAAATACCCACCCATCTCTACAGAAAAAGCTGAAAAATATATGATCTTATCTATTCTCTCTATAATATCATTTCAGTAATCACAAATCTTGAACAGGAACTGGTAAAAAATAAAGATTCAACAAGGAATATTTATTACCCTAGTCTGTAATAAGAAGAAGTGGAAGTTTTCTCATAGTCTGCTTTCAGTTAATCTAAAAGGAGTTGTCACCTTCAATTTGTTACTATTTTGTTTAGCGTGCCAGACTTAACATAAAGATAACTTCTTTTACACTGGTGGGAATTTGAGTTATACAGTGAATACCAAACTTGGCAGCTTAAGTATCCCATTTTAGGATTCGGTTGACTACATCTGAATTCACAATGCCTCAATCCCAAAATGAAGAAATTTGAAGAAAATCATACACATGTTTATTTAGGCTATTTCTTTTTGGCTGGGATGAATTTGACCTTTTCAAAATAAGCTATTGTTCTATATGATATTTCTGTGTCTGCATCATTGTTGCACCTAAGAACTGAATGTTAATGCTGCTTTATAGACATAAATAGCAAAGAGGTTGTTTCTCCTGGTCAGCTTGGGGTTTTGGCAGATTTTTTTTCTAAGGATGTATGTTTAACTGTTCTATATCAATATCTAACTACAAAAAAAAAATCATTAACTGGAAGATGAAAAATTCTTCTTTATTTCACAGACATGCCGGTTTTCTTCTGGCTATACACTAGACAATGTTACAAAAAGCTCACATTATGCTGTACAGATGACTAATCACTTGCCTAATCACTTGCTACTGCTAGTTAAATATAAAACCAGGAAAATAGTAAGTGAAAAA
>VYZP01022915.1:1215-20746 GCA_013400635.1 Hypocryptadius cinnamomeus | reverse complement strand
AAAAAAAAAAACTACCACAAAAAAACCTTTATGTCAAAATGCTCATTTCAGGTGTCTTGTAGAGCAGCTCTGGTTCCAGGCAATGGTCTGGTGCAGCTTGACTCAGTGACAGCAAAGAGCTCACAGGGCTCCTTCCTCAAGGATTAATATTTGTAGTGAGATAATTTAGCTCAGTCAAAAAAGTAAACAAAACAAATAGGGACTCAAAGACAAGGTTCAACATCCAAGCCTTCTGATGATATTCTTGAGGCAGTTTTCCTCCTGTTATGTCACAAATAGTCATTTGGCAATAGTTCCAGGATTTCTATTCCAGATGATGAAATTAGTTTACCAGTCCACAAGGACAATTTGGATTGAGGAGTTTTCTTCTGTTTGGGTTCCAATACAGGTGCCAAAGGAAAAAAAGGAGATGAATCAGCAACTGCATGAAAAATAATCACAGCTGTGAGAAAAAAGACATTATTTAGCTCTGGCTTCAGGTCTATAGAGATTTTACCCCATTAAGTAGACTATATAAAATAATATCACCTTACTTTTGCCTAGGAGAAATACAAAAACAGGGGTCCTTGGATCCATGAATGGGAGCATAAATAGTGCCATAAATAGAGTGCTTCTCCTTCTGGGACAAAAAGGGTCTGGGCTGTAGAAAGGAAAAATGCTTTGTTGTCCTTTGGTCTCACCAAGCAAGACATGAAAAATAATGTAGCTGAGAAGGAAGAACCTTTTCCCAGCGTATTAAAAGAGCCCTGGTTAGTACAGCTGGGCCCCCTGATTTCAACACCACTTGAAATACAAAATACTTGTGTCATGAAAAATCAGCATTGCTCATCTCTATCCCCACTCCAACGCCATGAGGAATCTGGGGTCACAAAGTGAAACTTGCTGAGAAGTCATCCCCTAAGAGCCACATGGTTTGTCCCAGCTTTTGGGGCGGATCTTCCATCCAGGGAGCTGGCCTGGGAGGTCTCTGCGCTCTTCCCTTTCCGATAAAGGGGACGGGCACAGATGTGAAGGCAGAGATGTCTCCAGCCCTCGGCTGCCTGCTGCTGCTGCTCCTGGTGGGCTGCCTGGGATGCCAGCACCACACCTGCCGCTGCCTGGGAAGGGTCTTCATCTGCCAGGAGAGCCAGGTGGTCCAGGTTCCCCGGGACATCCCTGCCAACACCACCGAGCTGTAAGTGGGGAAAGGGAGTGGTTGGGAGCAGAAGGCTTGTGGCTGGCTCTACACATGAGCTGCTGCTTGGCAAGGCAAAGGTCAGGTTTGAGGGAGTCACTTGGGAGACTCCATGCCGGCTGTTTGCAGAGCACAGCTCTTCCTCCGACGCTCACTTGATCACATCTTGAAACTCCTCTCCATTCTCTAATTGTGCTCATTGTAAGATCTCTGTTAAGAAAGGATTTTGCACGTTGTAATACAAAGTGCAGGCTAAATTTGAAACAAGCATCCTTGGTGCTGTGACAGTAATTTGAAGCATTTGAAGTCTAAGCTTTCTTTACAGCTTTGCTTTAGCGTTGTCGGAACGTGCAGAGCAACTTGCGTGCCCCAAACAAGTCGATGATGAGTGTTTGTTTGTACTGCAGGAGCTTTCCAAAGGTTTGTGCTTGTTTGCCAAGAATCAACTTAATGTTTTCCCTTTGAAATCTCAAAGGCATTGCAGAAAGGACTCTGATAAACATTCAGAGAGGGATCCTCCTCCACCAGAAGAGCGGCGTGGCTGTGGTTGGAGAGAGTGAACAATGTGAAGATAGAAGAGGGGTTTTGTCTATCTTAAAGCTTCTCGTTATTTTTCATAAAAGTAACGTGAGCCATAGTGTGTGGCAGCTGTTTTCTGTGTCAGTAGCACAGGCAAACAAATGAGCTTGCGCAACGGCAAGTATCTAACTGCAAGTGATTGTTTTCATTTTAATAGTTTGAAGGCAAATATCAAACTTTGCCAACACCCCCACAGACATCTGGCATTGTTACAACCTAAAGCAAAACCAAAAGGAGTAGTCCTGGATAAAGCCTTTGGTTAATAAGTGGAGTGGCAAGTTTGAAGGGAGGATACCATGGAGCATGATGGGTCGCTAGTTAGAAAAATATACCCCCATCCCAGTTTTACACACCACAGTATATCCATGGGGATTATGCCACAGTTTTCCTAGGGCAGAAGTTTTGTTTTCTTCAGAAGGAGGAGTTGTTATGCTCACTGACTAAGCAGACTGCAGTGAAAATGCAGTCTTGAGAGAAATGTCTGAATTAACCACAAAAGGTCAGTAAAAGTTTAAATCATTCTCACAACTAGAGGAAAAACTAATCCATCTGTGATTTAGGTCATCTAAATCCTGAGTGAACTGTGCTCCAGGCGTGTACAGCTAATTTTGTTTAATTTTGATTTGATTGTTTCTTTAGATTACACAGTTAAGGTCTGCCTTCTAGGGATTAAGCTAAAGCATTTTTTAATTATTTCTGCAAAGAAGTGGAGTATCGCTGAAAAGCACCTGTTAGTAAAATGGGATTTGTTTTCTCGTTGTTAATTTCTCAAGAGTTTGTTGAGGATGCTAATTTGTGTGTTCTTAGCACGAATGTTATTCTCTGAAACAGGCAGAATACAACATTAGTGTGACTGAAAGCAGCAAACAAATCCTTTCTTCTGCCAGTGCTGTGCAATTACTGGATTTAGAATCTCTCAACTTGACTCTCCTCTCACTTTCTGAAAATAAACGAGCCTTTAGTTTCTCAGGAAGTAATTCAGGTCCCATTCCATTAGTATAGCCCTGGGACTGATTTCAGCATGCCTTAAAAATTTGAAAACTGCCTAAAGTAGCTTTGAATATACCAAACCTTAGCATTACCAAAGCTAGATACATTAGCTGAAGAGCTATCAAGTGACAAATAAATCTTGTTTCTTTCCTTCAGGATCAAAGGGGAACTCTAAAAATGTGCTTTCCTCTGCATCTCTCCACTGAGTGCCCAGTGGGGTGATTCAGGTGACTAAAATAGGTTTTACTGCTCCAGATGACACTGCAGGTACACTCCTGGTAGCAGGAAAATTTTGCTTTACGTTTTCTCAAAAAGCCTTAATGGGTGAAACCAGTTTTTTGATCAGTGTACCAACTTAAGCACAGAAGGCCATGGTGTCTAAGAACCCTATACAGGACACAAGCAGAGACTTCTTGCTATGTACAGCTCCTGCAAGGTACTTTTTTCACTTAAGAGCTCATTCTGGGAGTCTGGATGCAGTCTGTTTTTATTTAATATAAAGGAGAGGGGTTCACTTCAGTACACTTACAGCTCTTCACCTTCCTTTACGTGATCTTGATAGCTTTCCTAAGTTATCTTAGACTCCTTCCCTAGTGCTTTTAAAATGCTAACTAGCATGCTGGTGAATGCTTTAGAGTGAGAACAGGAGCCTGATCAGCCTCAAGCACTTCTCCTTTTGCTGTGTGTTTCTGTTTCACTACAGCTGTGTCTGAAGTTGGGACACTGGGATGTGGCAGCCAGCTCTGACACTTGGTAGGAAAACTCATGATAAAGGTAAAAACAGGGCCCTCCCTAACAATTATCTCTTTACCATTGCTAAATTTTTAATTGTTATTATTTTTGGTGTTTGAGTGCTGATCCTGAACACGTGCTGCCGTGAGGGATTTCTTTGTGTTTGGCTTCCCAACAGAGAGAGCTTAGGCTCCAAGGAAAACTTGAGCTCTGCACTGTGGTGCATGAGACAGGGGTTTGTTCCTGGCTGGATTAGCATCTGTTTTAGCAAGGGTGTTGCAGAGGGAAGGCTGGTAGCCTCTCAGGGTGAGTGATTTAATTTTGTACTTACCTTGTGGGAACAGAGCAGGCATCAGAATACACATGCTTCCATCACTCTAATATCTGCCACATCTACTTTCTCACTTACAGGCCAAAATCTCACGAGAGGATAATTACAGCTTGGTTTGTCCATTGCTTTTTTCAGATTTCCAAGCATTCTGCAGCTGGCATGTTCTGAATGTTTACAGGGGAGGCTGTGGTTATTAGCTGCTCTTCTTTATAATCTTTGCCTGGATAGAAGAGTTTTTGGTATTTTTTTATACATACCAAAATGCCTGAGAGATGGCTCTGACTTACCATTTTGTAGTCAATCCATCAGAAACCGGAGACCAGCAGTTCAGATGGGAAATGTAGGCTCACCTGTGTCAAGTACTAACAATTATTTGCCTCGGGGGAAGAGAGGAGGGAGTGACTCAGTAGCAACTGCAGGCAGTTTGCTCCTTGAAGATCTATTGCAGCCTTAAAATCCAGTGTCAAGTTTTGTAATCCATCATCAGTATTCAGGAGGATTTCATTTATTCATTAGAGGTCTTGCTTTGTAATGCAAACAAAAATAACATTCTCAGAAGGGATCCTTCTTAAGATTTAACAAACTACTTTAAGTAGAAACATTTGGATAGCACCAAGTAACAGGAAAACAGGAAATGGCCTCAGGCTGTGCCAGGGGCAGGTTAGGTTCAATATTAGGAAAAAATTCTTCCCTGAAAGGGTCATCAGGCCTCGGAATAGGCTGCCCAGGGGAGCGGTGGAATCACCATCCCTGTTGTGGATGTGGCACTTGGGGACATGACTGAGTGGTGAACAAGGTGGTGCTGGCTTCACAGTTGGACTCAATTATCTGGGAGTTCTTTTCCAGCCATAATGATTCTAGGAGACAGTTTAGCCATTGTCAGAGCAGTTTAGAGCTATGTTATATAGAGTGTTTTCTGCCAAGCATCTGCAAACTATAAACAGCAGGGTTTTTTACTTGCTTGCTGCATAGGTGTTTTTTTACAATTGCTCAAGGATATTTACTTTAGACTATCAAGTCAAGGCTGAGTAGATGTCTGAGCACTAAAACATCAGCTGCCTAGAAATAGCAAGTCCTGTGTTGTGTACTGAGTGAGTCAGATGTGCTTCCCAACTACAGAAGCTGCAAATGATGTGAGTTGTAGCTGCAACACTGTTATTGACAGCTGCAATTAGGATGTTTCTTTATTCTTTCACACTTAAAGTTGAAATTACACTGAAACCTGCAAACAGCTACGCTTCTTGCTTGGGTATTTATACTGATGGACTGGCATTAACCTAAGAAAGGCAAAGTGTGAGAGGATAAAGTAAATTAGCAAAATTAGCAAAATTAAGACCCATGAAGCTTTGAACTCTCTGTGCTGTGGTGGTTAATCATACAGTCAATCAATAAACCCACGTTTTTTCAGGAATGAGATGAGAATGTTTTCACAGCAGAGCATATTGAGAACGTATTACATGCTGACTAAAGCCTTTTTTATTATTTTAGCTTTTAATTCAAACCAGCTTTGCATCTGTTAGGTTTACATTCTTCTCTTCCTGAATTTATGATGAGTTCCTACTTTGAAACAGAAAGCAACAGAGTTGCTGTAAGATTGCTGTCTGTATATCAGTGCAGTGGTCAAATGCTTAGGCTGGATTCTTATTTTAATTGGGAGAATAAAAAGAAATAGATCATAAGAGAGGAAGAGAAAGAAACAGAAGAAAATTACACAAAAGGATAATAAACTCAGCAGGACAGATCCTTGGTTGGTATAAATGACCAAAGATATATATATTTACAAAAACATTCAATTTATAAACCTCCAGGGGCTTTTGAACACAAGGAGTTATTCTGCACACAATGGAAGCAGTTTTGCAGTGCAGTACTCTGCTGGCTTACTCCTGATGCTATAAATAAATACTTGCACATGGCTCTCACCTTACTTTTAGGGTCTGCAGCTTGATGTATGTATGAGAGAGGTATGGCCAAGTCTGAAGATGCACAGTTGTCTATATATATGTATCTATATACAAGTGTGCATGTATAAAATATATCTTTGAAATGAAAGTGCATTCACTTAAAATTTAATGACTTGCTAAATCACTGAGCTTTTTGCAGGGGAACAGTGAAAGCCAAGACTTGATTTTGTTTTCATGCAGCATTGGGAGGGTACCAAGTTGATGCCTTTCACTGGGGTCAGCCACAGACAGATTCTCTCAATGTATAAATTCTGTTTTTTCCAGCAGTCTCTGTTATACACATGCACACACATACAAACCAGCCTGTGTCACATCCCCACACATCCAAAACCAGGCAAAATGGGCTCCTGGGCTGATGAGCTCCATGTCCTGAAATAAAGCCTCTTTGTTATACATTTTAGATATGTTCTGGTTCAGTTCCTACAAAGAATCAAAACATGCCTAGTGAATGAGATAATGATAAATGTTTTTCTAAAGTGTTTGAAAGATTAAAGTAGTCATTTGTAGGAGTTACATTTTCTTGTCTCAAATATGGTGTCTTCATCTTGTGTGTCTCCCCATTCAAGTCATTAATATGGTTACAAACCCAGGAGAGCTTGACAGTAATGTTATTCATGAGATGGGATCTGGTAAATACCGAAGTTAGTGTTGAGGCACAGCAGGAAAGAAAAGCCCTACTAAGATCTGAAATTAGTTTTAAACTAAAATGTGGTAAAAATGGGGAGGCTGGTTAGCCTAGGGGACATTGCAAAGCAGGATGGAGGTCTGTCTTCTGCTTCTCCAACAAGAACATGAATCACTAAGCAGATTTGAGGAGTCATGAATTCACTGGTGTCATGCAGCAGTTAATTTCCTTTGCTCTGAATGGTATGTTAGGCTAAACATTTCAACAGTATGGATGATTTCCTAGCTTCATTTACTCCCCTTACAACAGTTTCTCACAACTCATCAGTTTTCACTCTTCAGAAGTAAAACACTGTATTTCAGACTTTGTTGCCTTCTCGTGTCTAATACTACAATGTATTAGCTCCATCTCTCATCCCATGCAGGGACACTTTGGCACAGGGAATCCTGTTGAGTATCACTCAAAGATGACTGCTGCTAGCTGGGAGAGCAGAGCGTAGTCAGAGCTCTAGGGAAATGCTTTCACAAGTTTGAGTGACATTAAAGTGCTTATGTGGTTCAGTCTCAGCTTCAATGAGCTGCCTTCCCATCCCTCACATAGGCAGCTGAGGGTATTTATGAGGAGAGGGATGCAGACAGGGGTGTGTGGGTGAGTGCCACTGGTGCTCTGACCCAGCAGGGTACAAGTTGCTGCACTGTAAGAGCTACCAAGCCAGGCCAGTTCATATGTTATCCTTGTATTTGTCCCTGCAGTTGTGCTTTCAGATCCTCAGTCAGGTTTATGCGTAGCATCTGGGGAACTTGAGTGAATAATTTTCTAGATCAGACACTTAGCAGATTTATATCAGCACTGCAGACTGGAAGAGTAAATCTTATTTTTTCCCTCGATATCCCAGGCCATGCCACTTAAATTAAAAAGTAAAATTAAAAAAAGCCTCTCAAATACTTGATAATCCCAGATAAATTTCTGAGATGATTTCTGGAGAAGAGATCCCCAGTGAGACGTGTCTTTAAAAGCTGCAAATCACATTCCTCTGGAAGAGTATCTCACACAGAATGTGTCACCTGATAAGCCAGCAGGAGCAAGTCTGCTGTGCACCTCCAGGGTTTTCTTTGCAGATGCTGAGGGTGTCTCATCAGGCTGACATGTCACTGGAAACGCTGCTTGTGTGAGAGTTTAACAAGGGTGACAGTAGGGAGTGGATGAGGAATGCCACAAAAACAGGAAAAGAGTTGCCAGAGGAGAGATTATAAGTAAGAATATACATCCCAAAGGGAGAGCTGCTCTAAGTGCCAGCAGTGTGTGTGCAGGAGGGGGTCCTGCAGAGGCAAGCAGAGTTATCTGCCAAAGAAAAATAAGAAAACCTGTGAGACATCCAATTGAGGAGCCAAAGAAACCCATGCAGAGTTCAACATGCCTCACTCTCTTCTCTCTTGTTGGCAGTTTAGTTTAGTTAGTTCTGCTTAACTTTCCCAAGTCCTTGTGCAGGAAAGTTAACAGATAATTGGGGTAGGCTCACAGTTAATTTAAATTGTCATAGCTTCATTAACTTCAGTGGAAAGAACTCCATTCATTTTCACCATCTGGCAGTGGGGAGCTCTCTCAGCCATTGTTGTTCATTTTGGCAGCAGCTGACTGGGAATGAGTGTGTGTGTCTCTGTGTGTGTGTGTCCAGTAAACAAGATAGTTTAGGCACAAAAGACAGGTATTATTTTTCATAGCAGTCTATTAGTTTTACACAGTTAGGGGCTTTTTCTGGTAGGAAAAGACACTTTTCTTTGTTTAAGACCTTGACCTTTTCAGACAAAATCTGTAAATTATTCCACACACTTTGCCTGTGGTTTGATTGGGCTGCTCTTATTAGCAGTGAAATTTAAGTCATTAAAATGAAGTTTATTTCAAATTATAGGTCAGACCAAGCATGGATTTCATGTAAGAGTATAGAAAATGATTTCTTGTAATTGTCTCACGTACACTATAATAAGGAGCCCGATTTCTGCCTTTTACTCAGGTGTAATTTCTTTGATCTTGAGGGTCTAGGGTCAGAAAAGCTTGTGGTTTGTTTGCTTTTGCTCGATGTTTTCCTCCAACTATCCTTAGGTCTTTCAGGAGCTCAGCCTGGAAGGTAGGGATGCTTTTTATCTCCCGTTACCTTATCAAGCCACCTACAATCCTGGGTAGCTAGAGGAGAACTTACAGACTGTTATTATATGCAGAGGGAGATATGTGTCTGAGTGAAATGAAAACAGCCTCCAACCCAACTCAGCTGAACGAATCCTTGCTTTTCATAAGTATATTGAGCTTGCTGAGCCTCCCTCTTTGCCTGGACTAACTAAATAATTCTGTATCCTTAAATATAACATACTCAGATCTTCCTATAGACAGGACAGCCTCAATTTTAAGCATATACGCACTGGGTGAGCTGCAGGCTGGAGCTTTCAGCTCTGCTCGCTTTCTTATCTATTCAAGAATGCTGTTACTAGTCAGCATTTTAACATATTTGCCTGGAAATTCTGTTTTGTGAATGCCTATGGAGCATGATTCTGAGAATGGTCCTATTGACATAAAGTTTCCCCATATCCACATACATGGGGATGTACTTTCTGATATGGATCCTTGTCCAAATGCAGCCAGTTAATTGAAATTTATTTGTAAATATTTATTAGTCAGGAATCTGTGAATCCTCAGTGATTTTCCAAAAACACTGAGTGCATAAACATGCAGTGGGGAAAAATTCCAGGTTTTCAGTGTTTCATTCGTCTTTTGTTTGAGAGTGGAGCAAGGGAAGAGTGTACTTTCAAATGGAGATCAGAAGATTTTTTTTATTATTTTTTGAAATAGTAGCATGCAATGAAGAACTGGAAGATGCATTTGAAATAGTAGCATGCAATAAAGAACTATGTGAAGATTGAAAAAGAAAGCGGTGCTTGTTTTCTCAGATTTTTCTGGTGTTCTGTATTTATGTTCTAAAACTATGGGATACCATGGGATACTCATAAAGACATTTTACTTCCCTCTTACCCCAAAACCAGATCCTACCCCAAGAAGTGTGCCCACACACCTGTGTATGTGCACAGGGTGTCTGTGTTTAACTTCTTCTTGTGTCAGTTTGTCCCTGGGCAAAGAGGATGAGATTGGAAAACACTAGTGTGGATCTATAGCTGTAACTCCTAAAATTGCCCAGGCTGAGATGAGAGAGTAATAATGGTAGGAAGGACCCTCTGCCTGTCCCTTTTTCCCAAAACCAGGAGCATGGGATGGGAAGAAGTGATATGTGGTTATTGGAGGTTGATTTTCTTCACTGAAAAGGAGGTAGGCTAAGAATTATAATGGTTTTCTTTTGGACACACCTTTGGAAGCCTTTTAATTGTTTCATATTCTGTGCTATGTCATGTGCTTAGAAATAATCTCTGGTGTAACAGCCCTGCCTACACTTGGCTTTGAGAGGTTTGGATTTCAGGGCTTACCTTCAGGGTAAGCTTTGATTTCTTTTTTTCACTATCACATGGTACAAACACATTAGGCTATTGCCTTTAGTAGCCCAATAGGCATTTTTGAGGGCCAGACCCTTTGTAAAAGGGTATCCTATTCTGTGGGAAACATTCATGCCTGTGAGAGCCACAGACATTCACTGAGGTAAGAAAGCACATCTGTCTCCGCATGTGCTGCTTCCTCTGGCATCTCCAGGCTCTCCACAGCTTTAAAAAAAGAACACCAACAGCCAAATCCATTTTTTCCTTCTTGATAACTACTGGGAAGCAATCAATTCTGAAGAGTCTTTCCTTAGAGCCCAGTCTCCCAGCAAGAATATTTGTAGACACACATAAATTTCTGAGCAAGGAAGGTGTAAGTAGAGGGGCTATAAACCCATGGAAAGACAGTGGGTAGATGTTAAAAAACTTCTCTTGTCCCCAAAGTTTTCTTTGGCCAACAGTGCTGCTATGGAAATTTTTGCTTTTCATTTTTGGCAAGTGAAGAGTCATAAAAGCAGCACAGGCTGTGCTAGGAAATGACAGCAGACCAAGAACTGCCTTGGCAGAGCAACTTTCTAGGTGGAATTACTGGTTTGGGGAAATACTCGCTGCATCCGAATCCCACGAGCTGCAATTTCCTATCTGCAGTACATTGTTGCCATGGCAGATGAAGCCCAGACCTAATTCTCCAGTCCTTTGAAATCAGCATTAGTGGCCCCTGTGAGGGAATACCCTACAAGAAAACCCAGGGTCTTATTCCACAGGCGTTCATACACATCCTAATTGCTTGCCCAGGCTGCTCCGCTGCTTCCCGTTGGGACAAATTGCAGGTGCAAAAGTACCTGTCTGCACTGATTTGCAGATTCAGGACTTTGTGCCATTGCAGTAGACAGGAAACCACTGTGGGGAAAAATAAAGTGGGCATTGAACACACAGATGAAATAATAAAAAAAAGTTTGCATTTGTTTTAAATTATTAGGGGAGATTTTAATTGTTCAATGGGGCACATGGAATTGATAAAACTATTTTAGGGCTCACAAAGTTTTAAGCCTTAACAGATTTCACAATATTCCTAGTAAGTATGCAAACGTAATTTTATCCATTACAGTAACAGCAAAGCTATGGGTTGCAAGAGAAAAGCAATTTCCCAAGAGTACAGGGTTTAAGCCAGTGGCTTATCCTCACCTTATTCACCAGGTTGTTCTCCTAGGGCAAAATGTTTCCCATTTCCAAATAGCAAACAAAAAAAAAAAAATACCTCTTGCATATTTGTATTTCTTTCTAATAACTATTTCTCAGCAGAGAAAGTTATAACTCCACTAATTTTTAATGTCAAGTGAGGCGTAAAGTTTCAGGGCTTTTTCCCTCAAATGCATTTTTATTGACTTGGTACATCTGCATCATCACCTTTTCTATTTTCTTCCTTTCTGTACTTTTTTTATATCAGTTTTTGCACTGAATTAGAAGAGCAGCATTTCACAGCAGTGTTACAGTCAGTAATTTAAAGACAGCTGAGGTGGAGATTTTGTGAGAATTTCAATTATGGCTAACGGTTGGCTCCGTTATGGTCAGTAGGGCTGTCTATGGAACACTAATTGGAAGGTTTTCACCCTTTTATGAGTTTAATTGCTCTATGTATATTTCTCCTTAGCTAAAGATCTTCATAAATGCATGAATGTTGCACCTAAAGGAATTTTTTAGTATATGTTTACAGTATTCATATAACAAACAAACAATATTCCTTTGACTCCCTTCATTTCTCCACATGTTATTGCTGCACTATGTCAGTGTGGCTGAGCACACTACCTGGCCCACACCCCAGAAATCATGTTGGTTTTTGAACACTTTACCCTAGAAATTGGAGCATGTCCATCCTGAGCTTAACAGAGCACTGTACAGGCTGGACAAGGAGCCAGCAGTTTCCATGAAGTTCCCACTGAGGAGTGGATTGATTCCCATTCCCTTGCATGTACTGATGCCCTGGTCTGGTGGGGACAGCGTGTAGCCTCAGGGCTGTGGACCAGCACCAGCTCAGGCTTTGCCATTTTGTTTGTCTGTTGAGAGGCGTGGACGCTGTCTGGAAGAGACGCTCTGGCGACTCTGGAAATCAGGGAGACTGGGTCTTTGTTCAAGGCTTTGAAAGACTTTGCCTTTTTTTTTTACCCTTGGTGTCAGGCTGCCAGGAGCCGGCCTTGGTTCTAGGTGTGGATTCATCTCTTTAGTGTCCTCCAGGCTGAGCGCGTGCGGTGGTTATCAGCTGAAACAGGCAATGAGGCAAGGGGTGCCTCAGAAGCTCCTGCTTGCGTCTCCTTGAAGATTTTCTGCATTCCACAGAAAGCTTGTTAACCTCTGATCTGGTGGGGTGGCAGACTGCTATTTTTATTAGCCTGACTTGCCAGCTAGAGTACATCTTTGCAATGTCCATTGTGTAAAGGAGTTTATAGATTTCCGTAAAACACCACATGCTAGTATCCTACCTTTATGAACAGCTTTGGGCTTCAGCCTATGTTGCATAGCAATACTCAGGGTTTTGTTAGTCTGAACTCAAGTGATTCAGGATGGCTCTCAATCCTAGAAGACCAAAAGTCCCAGAAACCTTGAGCTTCAATAAGGTGCCAACTGCTTTTCTAAAAATGGCCCAAAGAAGGAAAAAGGTGCACTCAGGCTATGTGCAGGTCTAAATTTCACCTTCAACATCAAGTATAGCATCAGTGTAGGAGTTTCCATGGCTTTGAGTTCCTCCTTAGTGGAAGGTCTTTTTCCAACCTCAGTATCTGTATTTCAGCAGTTCCTAATAGAAGCTACTGCCCATGTTTCCTCTGCCAGCCTGCCTAGGAAAATGCTTTCCAAGCTATGCCTAGTTTGCATAGTCATGTGAATGGTCTTTGCCCTTGCTGACCTTATTGAAGAAGAGGTGATGGAAAATAGTGCCCAGAAAGAAAACACTGTCAAACCAATCACTAATCATTCCCTGCTATCTCCATGCTGAAATAGCAATACTCACTGAGAGGCTACTTCTGCTAGATAAAGGATAATCACCTAAAACATCTGTGTGCCTTGGAAGATTACCCTTGAGTGAAGGAGATAGAAAAATCAAAAATCATAAGCAAAGGCAGAAAATATTTTGGTTGTGGGCTTTCTGTATTTTCAATGCTTCCTATATAGGATGAAGAAGAGGCTGTGATTCTTAATTTCTTTTTTGCCTCTTTGACAGTAAGACCAGTTTTCCTCAGGGTAACCAGCCCCCTGAGCTGGCAGACTGAGGTGGAGGGAAAATAGACCCCCTGTAATCCAGGAGGAAGCAATTAGTGATATGCTGGGCCACCTGAAAACTCACAAGTCTATGGCACCAGATGTGATTCACCCAGAACACCAAGGGAGCTGATAGAAGAGCTCACCAAGCCACTCTCCCTCATTTACCATCAGTCCTGCTTAACCAGGGAAGTCCCAGACAAGTGGAGGTTGGACAATGTCACATCCGTCCACAAGAAGAGCTGGAAGGATCATCCAGGAAGCTACAGGCCTGTCAGCCTGATCTTGGTGCCAGGGAAGGTTATGGAAGAGATCACCTTGAGTGTGATCACGAGTGCTCACAGTGAGAGCATATACAGGATAAGGAATCAGGCCCAGTCAGAAGGGCTTTGGGAAAGGCATGTCCTGTCTGACCAGCCTGGCTGTTTAGGACCAGGTGACCCTCATCCCTAGTGGGTGAGGGAACGCCTGTGGATATAATCTGCCTGGATTTCAGTACAGTCTTTAATGCTGTCTCCCACAGCATTCTTCTTGAAAAGCTGGCAGCCCACGGCTTGGACAGGTGCACTCTTGGCTGGGTTAAGAACTGGCTGGATGGCTGGACCCAGGGAGTGGTGGTGAATGGTGCCACGCCCAAGGTGCCTAGTGGTGTCCCCCAGGGCTCAGAACTGGGGCCAGTCCTGTTCAATATCTTTATTGATGATCTGGATGAGGGTGTCAAGGATACCCTCTATCACAGATGACACCAAGCTGGGTGGGAGTGTTGATCTGCTGGAGGGCAGGAAGCTCTGCAGAAGGATCTGCACAGGCAGGATAGATGGGCTGAGACCAACGGTATGAGGTTCAGCAAGACCAAGTGCTGGTCCTGCCATTACACCACAACAACCCCATGGAGTGCTGAAGACTGAGGGCAGAGTGGCTGGAAAGCAAAAAAGGACCTGGGGGTGCTGGTTGGCAGCACTGAACATGAGCCAGTGTGTGCCCAGGTGGCCAAGAAAGCCAATGGCATCCTGGCCTGTCTCAAGAACAGTGTGGCCAGCAGGAGCAGAGCAGTGATTGTCCCCCTGTACTTTGCACTGGTGAGGCCACACCTCAAGTGCTGTGTCCAGTTCTGGGCCCCTCACTACACAGAGACATTGAGGGTGTGGAGAGACTCCAGAGAAGGACAACGGAGCTGGGGAAGGGGCTGGAGAGGGAGTCCAAAAGCAGCAGAGAATATTCTTTTAAACAATTCAGCCTTGTAAACAAAGCCCCGGGAAATAAACATCCTTTACAACTGTCAAACTCAGAGCAAGTGTTCATTTTCTCATTGCCAGAGGCATTTCTTAATCTGAGAAAGTGAAAAAGAATGGCTGCGATCATGCCTACTCTTTGAACAATCTATTTGCAAGAATAGATATGAATGTCACAGTAAAAAAAAAAAAAGTAGTTGGCTATTGAGGTGAAATAATCAAAAGGGCTGAAATAACAAGCACTGAATCTAACCCAACAGGTCAAGGGGTGTAAATTAGCAGCACATTTTCTTGACATAGTAATCAGCTACAAAATCCATTCATTCTCATATTTTTGTGCAAGGCCAACTTGTCTTTGAAACTTAAAAGACTTTTTGCCATGTAAAACAGAGGAAAAAGATAGGAGATTCTGCAAGGAAGCTGCAATTAGAGTGGAGTAATGTTGCAGACCTTTGAAATAAATCTGAGGGAACACGTAATGATTCTCGAAGGGTAAGTGTGAAACTTAACAGGAACATTTCAGGTTCAGTGGTTGATGCTGACTGTCATTTTTTCTTGCCCTTAAGCTAAACCAAACATGGTTAACCAAGCCTCTTGCAGCAAATTCTATCAGCTAGATAAGATGTGTAGCACTTAATGTACAGAACATTGGCTGATTGTGGATGTCGCCAGAGAAGAATGTGAGGCCAACTCATTTTTTTGTTAGAAACTCTGATTGGGACAATTCCATCTCAGCATGAAGAGATTATCACTGCAGCACTGATTGGTTAACATCTGTTCCGATTATTCAGGTTTCTGCATGCAGTAAATTATCTGTCCAGTACATATTGAAAAATCAGTTGAAGAATTCCTATTGATTTCCCTTGGATTGTGTCATAATATTGGGCCCAGTCTTTTACTGCATTGCTTTAGCACTTGGTCATCAGCACAGAAGTGTCAGCTAACAGAAGCCAAGGAGTCATGGCAATGTTTTTCTCATGTGACTCATGAATGAATGTTTAGAGTAAAATGAGAGCATTAGAAATAGCCAGGTTCTTATACAACTTATACCCTTTCATTACCTTCTGTCACAGCAAGTTAACATTGTTTTTAATTTAGCAGATGCCCTCAGACTGGCAAAATCTGTTTCATCCCTGCTGAAAATGTTGGCTTGGTTGTTTGGTTTTTTTTTAAATTTTAATATGAGACACCAAGGAAGGAAGGAGAGCAGGGGTTTCAAGCACCCTGACATCCGGTACTGTGTCTTATGTTTCCCTAATTCTCTCTTCAAGGTGAGCAGTCAAGATAAGCCAATGATCTGCAGCCCATCTAATTTGTTTTTCCATCATTTTCTTAAGTTGTCTTATGTGCAATAATCATTACAGTGTAAGTGACACTGCTGGGAAAATCAATTCTTCCTCACTGAATAGAAAATAAATTACACTACGCTTGAATCATAATTGGTATTTTGTTTATTTAGTTGGACTTAAAGTTAACCACTGGGTACTTTGGCCAGGAAAGTTCTGTGTCTTCTGGCAAAGGCACTGCTTGCTATAAACATTAAAGAGTCTGCTTCCAATCGAAATGTAATAAAAAATGTTCATGGATCTACACTGAATTTTCTGTCAGATGTTCAATATTACGTCCTTGAAGACTATAAAGTCTCTGAATATTTATTAGCAAGATGGAAGTCTATTCCAGATAGGCTTTGAACCACGCTCACCACTGGAGCATGTGAATGACTTTCAGTAGTACATCTGTCATATATTCTATTATTACAAGATTACTATTCCTCTTCTGCTGTTTATCTATAATTCAACCACAACAATGAAAAAGACTCTTATGTGCTATTCATGAGCACAAATCCCACATAACTGATGCCAGCTTTTCAACCTGAGGATGCATGGGAGTCAGCAGAGGTTATCAGCACCTTGCATTGTTCTCACATATCTAGGGTGTTATCCCATAGTGTGCCAAAAACCTCTTTAGTTTTACTATATTTGATAAAATAAATTCAGGACTGCTAGTTTGTACTTGGCTTAAATTTAACAAAAAGTTTCATTGGAGGGGAAGAAAAGGGGGCTGGGGTTGTTTAAGTGCTTTAATTTTCTGCGTGGCACTTATTCCTCAGAGCAGGGGTGTTCAGGATGAAATCCCTGTGATGAAAGAGGAGTTCCTCAGTGACCAGGTCCTGTTAGTAAGACACTGCAGCTTCCCAGGAGCAAAGTCCCTTTGGAAAAAGAATCCAACAAAACAAACAAAAAGGATGAAGGGGAAAACAAGGTGCCTGTTTGCACCTATCCCCTCCCATTGCCCAAAGCCTGACTGAAGTTAATTCACCTCCCTTGTTCCCCTCCAGTGGATAACCCTTGGCTGAGCACTGGGGTTAGAGAGAACTTTTGAGTGTTCTCCAACACCCTTTCCTAACCTACTCCATGGAAATAGACTTTTCCAGTGATCTGACCAAATCTCTTCACCTGAGCATTAAATCCCATATATAATGCAGGATACTTGGTGCTTGCTTATCTATTTAGTTCTGTCCTCCCTGCAAATTCCTGCATTTATCTTCAGGGAAAAAAAAATTATTTTTGGGTTTTATTTATTATTTTGGGTTTTTTTTTTTTTTCCTTCTGGGGAAAAGGAAAGGGAGTCTGTGTTTATGTTTGGATAACCTGGAGTATTTTCAGTATCCAGCTCTGTGTACAGCTGTTCTGGGAGAGATACTGAAAAGCTGCAAGTGGATTCTTTTGCCATCTTATCACATTCAGACAAGAGAAGACACCCCTTGGCTTATAATGATAAGCTACAGCCTTGATCGATTTGATCTGTGCTTTTGTTCTTCTTCATAATCTGAGCTATTGATTCTATTTATTAAAACTAATTTAAAAAACACGAGTCCTGAGTGCTCTGCTGTTCCAGATCAGGCTGCTCCAGGCAGTCTGATCTGAAGCTAATCCATTCACTGCTGATTTATTTTCACTTTGTTTTCAAGCAGAGTTCTGTTCTGTTTCTTTTTTTTTTTTTTGGTTCTGTTTCTATCTGAGAAAAAAGGCATTTTGTTTCACACCTCCAGTGCAAGCAGGGACATTTAGATTCCTTTTTCTGATATATGAAGTGAACTCAGGAAAGTTTACCTGACTCTTTTTCACACGGGTTTTTGTTCAGAAGGTGGCCCACTGTGTATTGTTCTTTGTTGTCTTAAATCAAAGCACTACCTTTATGGTAGAAAAAAATTATTTGCTTAAGTGCACTCAATCTTGCCATCTTGGAGTTCATGGGGGTCACCATATTCCTAAACTAAGGGCCAGTAGAGGAAATCTTTTCCCTGTACTTCCTGGGAAGCACAGGTTTGTCTAAGGGCTGGTTGATAGTTCTCTAAAAAAATACCTTTATTCAGACTTAGATAAATAGAATGAAGCTCTTATTGTTCCAAACAGATTAAAAGAGGAACCTTAAGGAGATAAACACTTTTCAGCACCAAGCTGGCTTTGAGTTTCTGGGCAAAGATCAGCATTTAGTGACTTCGTGGTATTTTATTTACTGTGGGTGCATTCTGTTAGTGATGCTATTGGGCTTTCTTTCCCCCAGTTTAACACAATTAATTAAATATTTAACCTTCAAATTATTTGGCTGGTTCAAAGCTCTCTGAGTGTCCTGCTTGTGCAGGGACTGCATATTGTGCCTACTGCATCTTTCAGTGTTTGCTGCTGTAATGTATTCTTTCCACAGTAAAAAAAAAAACTTCACAGTCAGTTCCTAATTCAGGCTGAGGTCTGCTTGGTCATCCTCACAGTCTAAAGCCTGCAATTCCTTTTGCAGCATGTCAGAACTATCAGATGGAATCAATCTGGCAGAACATAAGCCTTGATATTGTCATGAAGGAAACAGGCACAAGGTAATATAGAGTAATATCCTCTGAAGCCATGGTCTGGCTTTGAAAACACTGGGCTTTACTTCAGAATCAATATGGGCACAGCAAGATGGAGTCTGCTGAATATATCTTTGTAGGTTAGAAATGCCTTATGTAGTGCATTAGGAAGATATCTTTGTTTTGACTTGGGAGCCACAGGTAGATTATTGATGGGATACTTGCTATAGCCAACATTTAAGCAAAACCACAGTTGTTCAGATGCAGTAAGAAAGTAACTCCCCATAGCTTGTTTACAACATGATCTTGCCCCAAACCTTCACAGAAATGTTGTATAGCCCAGACAGCGTCTTCTGCAAGGGGTCAGCAACTCAAATTTGACCCATCAGCTCCAGCTAAGGCCATGCTTTTCCCAGTTTCCACTTCCTTGTCCCTGGGTCTCCAGGCAGGGTTACAGCCCAGCAAAGGCAGATCATGGTAAGGTTTTCCTTCTGTAGGAAGGGACCCTCTCCTTTGCCTGCTCTCCCTGCAATATCAGCTGTGACTGTAAGTGAATCAAGCATCCTATGCACAACAGGGAGTCTTAGGAGCTGCTAAGGGTAGCTCAAGAATCAGACAAGCATTCAAGATATGTTAACTCCTCCAACCTACAAATAATTTCAGCCCAGGGGGTTGCCTGGAATTTGTGTTGAAGCATCAGTTCTTGGCCACCCTCTCCAGGACTTCTGTGGACCTCTAGCATCCCTTTAAGCTTTCCATACCAAAAAGTCAAATTGGTTATTCCTCTTACAAAAGTCATATCGTGTCTTTGATCAGCATTAGTGCCCTCCTTCTTACCTTTCCCAATACTCAAATACACTTTTTGAGAAGGAAGGGATCAAAACTCCACCCTCTATTTTTACAGTAGAGAAGAGAGAGGAAAGGTTTAGAAAAAGAGTGCAGCAAACAAGTGACACCAAACCCTTAAGCATTTAGAATATTATGAGCCTCAATTTGCCTTCTAGTCCACCTCCCAAAGAGGGCCTGGGAGAAGAGTAAGGGACAACTTGAGACTTTGCACTGGCAGTTCAATTGGCCTGATTTTACAAAGATTATCAAAATTACCAAGGAAAAGAATTTGTGGCAAGCTGAAACATTCTTTTAATATTTCCATTATTAAGGTATGCTGAACCGTTCTCGTCACATTTATTTTTGGTAGTGTCTTGTGGAGCCAGTTCTGTGCAATGAAATAGGAGTCTGAATGAGGTGCTGAAAGCATTAAATCCTATCAGCAAGTGCCACATCCACATGCCTTTTTTTACCCAGTTTTATGCAAGGATGTGCCTATCACAGACA
>VYZP01022914.1:957-13774 GCA_013400635.1 Hypocryptadius cinnamomeus | reverse complement strand
TTATTAAATGCAATTTAATAAAATGTACGTGGAAGGAAAAAGAAATAAAAAGCAGATCTTGCTTGTAAGAGCACTCTAATTCCAAGGCTTTGTGCAAAAGAATGTCAGTCAGGAATATTCTTAAAAAAGCAGCCTATTCTGGGGGCTGGACTGAATCCTGTCCATATGGGCTAAGCATTCTCTGATGAGCATGAGCATTACATGAGCAGTGAGCAGTACATGCCAGCTGAGGACTGAAGTGAGGAGCATGTGCCTCCTTGCAGGCTCTTCACACTGGGAAACATCTATATATATGCAGAGTAATCTAATTCCAGTGAATTCTGCAGTTCCCACTACAACAAATGCTAATTTTACATACAGCAGGTGAACTTTCTGGATCACTTTTATAATCTTTGGTGCATAAACTCTACTAAGGTCTATCCTGTAGGTGTTTAACTTCGTGTTTAAACATTAAAAAAGACTTGAAATGTTCGTTCTTGAGCCTCTTGTTATAGGCAGTCTGATTTTCAAAGTACAGAACAATGTTTCTACAGCCTGTTACGAGAAAACCCTGTGTTCTCTTTGGGGAAAAGTCAAATACTGTAATTATGTCAACCTTCTAAATGACATCTCTGTAATACATCCCTGACTCATGAATTAATTTCTCAAAAGGCTTAGACAGGCTGCTTAATTTGTAGAAGACCTGAAAGATGGAAGTTTAGAATTCTGTGTTCAGAACTGAACTTCATGAACAGGCTTAAGAAATTCTGCAATTGTCTCCAGTAACAATGAAAATGTTGAAAAAGCAGCTTTTTTCATACCAGATTGTAAAGACTTCAAAGATTGGGGGGGTGCTTGCAAAACAACAAAAGAAAAATGCCCCAACTCTTACTGTGATCCATTCCTGCCTCTTCTCAGTTTCTCATTCACACCATTTCCCAAGGTTTGCTTCCAGAACAGTTTCAAATATGCTCTGGTTTTGTCAGCTCAGTCTCCTCAGCCCTAATTATCTCATATAAGCATCCACTGAATGTATGCTACTTCTACAAATAATTACTCCTCATGCACATAAAGCAAACCCAAAACCCCAACAAAACCCACACCTATGTTGGTTGGAATAATATGACAAATTGTGACAAAACGGGAAAGGAGCTGCTTATGATTTTATGTTGATTTAACTTACTTTTAGGATTACAATTAGAAGTGCTAAGAATATTTATTAATCCATTTTATGTTAATTGGGAAGTATCATACTTAGATTTAATAATTTTATTTGTGTTTATTTGGCAGATTTGAGGAAATTACTATTGACAAAGCAGTCTAAGGGGGAAAGGAAATGCTGTATACAATTACAGTAATATCCATCACTATTGAATTTCTATTGTGTTCTAAGAAAAATGAAAGGAAGAACAGAGGACAATGTATGCCAAAACATATTTAGCAAATTTTGAAATTCATTGTTGCTATTGGATATTTTTGTCATCTCCTGAAGAGTTATTACTCAGATACAGAGATCTCTGGATTGGTCATAACGTAACATAACATAACATAACATAACATAACATAACACACACGTCGTCCTGAAAAATTAAAATACTGATATACAACTTTGCTCACACAACAGCATAAATATTCAGTATTTAAGAAGCAAATATTTATCATTAGCTATGACAAAGCTTCAAAGTATATAAAGTCATGATTTTACTCTAAAATAGAAAATCATATTGCAGAGTTCAGGACCCCAGAGCGCTTTGGACACCTCCACAAGAAACTAGAGCATAATGAACTCTGTTTCTCCTATAGATAACAGAAGACAAAATAGAGGACCAGTCTAAGCACACAGTACATGAAATAAAAGGCAGGAATATAATGTGGGAGTTAGTTCACATTATTTTACTCTCACCTCTAGGACATACTACTCAAAACCTGATCAGAAAAAGATAATGCTCTTTATATCTGACTCTATTATTTTACTTCTATTTGCCAGCCCAACCCAGAGCAAAGTGAAAGTGTGAGGCCACGTGAGGGAAGGAGTGTGTACCTCTTTCCCAAGCCAACCTCCAAACAAAACTTTCTCTCTCACTGACATCACTTGAACAACTGTCACAGAGAGAAATCAAAGGGCCCTACATGACTCCTCTCACTTGAAGTATGCTCATGCTTATTAATTATCAATCGTAGTTGATAAATCCTTGATTGCTGCCTTTCTAAAAAAAGGATTCTAAAAACCTTCATTTTAACCCTTTTATGTTACATAGGCATAAACAATTTCTATGAAAGCACCTTAGGAAACTTTGTCTTACTATTAAAAAAGGTGACAAACCAGAATATGTGCTGTGCTAACCATAAAATGGACAGTTGGATTGACTGAGGCTTCTGTTTCAGCTTAATCTACAGCAGGATGCACACGATTCTGATGGCAATGTAAAGCTTTTTAGTGCTGCTTTTTAGTTTACAGACACTACTTCAGTTTTCTGCAATTACCCCAAACCATAATAATCAATTATGAATTTTTGTTGTTTAACAGATTAGAGGATTACAGAATAATGACATGTATCATGATATTGTAGCTAATTTCATTAGCTAAACACCATATGCCAGGTGAATTTGCTGATGGTTTGCAAATATTTTAAAATATATTAGGTATATAGATATAAATTAATGAGGTACACATACACACTTTATACTGTTCATTTTATAAATTAATAACAATGCAGAACAATGAAGTATTTTTTCACTTCTTGTAAAAGACCTGAACTGCCCAGAAAAGCATAGTTTCTATCAAATAAAATAATCCTCGACTTTATGCCACAAAACAGTGATTAAGAAATAATACTGGAATGAAAATGTTTGGCCATAATGAAGTTACAAAAATTTTCTATTATCTGTTTAGAAAGACAATGACTGGAAAGTGGATTTGTGCATGTGCATATTTATATATGCATATTTTAAAATTACTTGTCATTCTTTTCCTTAAAAGTGAGCTAAGAAANTTGTCATTCTTTTCCTTAAAAGTGAGCTAAGAAACGTATCCCATTGTTTGCTGCCATAGAAATTGCAAAGCAAGGGCGATTCTAAGATTCTACTTTCTTGTCTTGCACAGATAAAATTGGAAGATGCATACATGAAATAAAGCACGGTCAAATGCTCATAACCAAACAAACACAAGGCCTAAAGCAGAACTACATACCAGATACAAAAGCTCCAGTAAAAAGTGCCTCGGTTGCCTTTACAGTTGTAGAAAAACCCATCTCCTACATCTTATAAGAGATAAATGGGATAACAACCCAAAAATTAACTGCAGCTCTTGTATCAGTATTCAACTTTTCAAACAAAAAGAAACTATGGAATTGGTTGATTGCAAACAGTTAGTTAACAATTAATAACTGCTCAAAGTTTAAGAGCAACATGCTGAGCTCAAGCAGTTGAAGAAGGAGGAAGCCATTTTGGGTGTGGCACCTGCAAAGTCAACAGGTGCATTCTTTAATTAATTTAAAGAAACACTCTCAAAGCAAAATTATAATTCACATTCTGGGAAACAAGAGGCTGGGGAAAAAGGGAACTGATAGGAGCTGTAGAAAATGAAGTCTATTTGATGTCATCAAATTTGAGGAATACAGCTCTTGAATTCTGAACAATTCTATAATGGGTAAAAAAATGTTCCACTAAGTCTCAGGGAAATCAGTTCTTACGAAGTGGACGATAATATCTGCATTTAACTCGTGGGCACCAGAGCTTTGTGCTATGATTGGCTGCCATCTGGGCTCCATCTGACAGCAGCAGATTGGTATTCTCTGCACACGTCCTTGCAATTCCTGTCGCCTGTGTTTGCTGTCCCTTACACATACACACAATACATTATTTACTCAACTATAAACATTTCTGTAATGTACACAAGCAGCATCTACAGTGCAATCATGCATCAGCATCCAAGAGCAATCTAGTATTAATAGTACACACACCTACTCTTTTTACAACTAGTTTATAATAAATATTTTTAAGGGTGCAAAGATTTTCTAAAGCTTAGAAACCTTTCTTGTTCGCTTTCCTCTAGTCCCTGAATAATAACAGTTCATTATTGTATGCATAATATTTTTGCTTCTATGACAGTAACTTTCTGTTAAGCAGGTTAGTTAAATAACTGCAATGGGAACTGTAAGTGTGACTGAGAACAGAGCAAAGCAGCTGATGTGTTAGCACTGCACAGGAATATTTTCCTTCACAAACAGCAATTTCGTAAGTAGGCTATCGGCATTGGTGCACAAACCAAAACTCCCACAGAATCAACAAGGACAGCTCTGTCCATACTTAAAAGAGCAAGAGATGTTATTCCTCTCCATTTATTAAATGATTCAACATTGCGGTATGCCTGCAACTAATTAGTATGATCAACACAGTGCAGGGCAGGAACAAAAGCAGACCAGCCTCTGAGATGTGCTGATGTAAAAGCAGACAGGAGTATACATTTTTAAACCCTGTCATATAATTTATAACCATTATGTACTAATCATTCCTTGATGGAACTTTCATTTATAAGACTGAAGTTAATGTCATTTCTGATTAGGCCTGCCTCAGGATATTAAAACTGACCACCAGGTTTATTCACTTGCTAGCAGTTAAGTAACTTACTTTCTTTTAGACTGTTTTACATTAAACATTATAAAAACCCAGAAGGTCAGCTACTGATAAGTCAGAATGAAACAGATGCATGTAAATAAAACATAAATGTACAGCAAAAGAGAGAGAGAGAAATATATTTGCTAAGTCATATACTTACCATTAGCACTGCAAAGTTACTGAAGTGTGTACTCTGAATGGTGGTAATATTGCCTGCAGAACTAATTATGTGGCACCCTTCTCCCCACCAGCCTCCATGTCCATCCAGAAGGTCAAAATCCCAGAAGGCTGCAATGGGGTCTATACCCCGTGCAAAGTGCCTCAATCCTATCGTAAGAGGGCTGGTGAGGTTTCCAAAACTGCACCCATCTGCAAAAGGAAAAAACTGAATCAGAGAGATGGAGTGGAAAACCCTTTAGTGCTGAATGCTCTGTAAAGAGACCAGATACACTAAACTATGGGGAAAAAAAAGACAGTGGACATAAAATCTTAATGGTCAAAATCAAAGGTAGTGCTCACATCGGAGAAGTCTGCAATGGTATAAATAAATCTGAGCATTTCAATCACATATTGTGTCAAAATGATCTAATCATTCCTCACAAAAGTGATCTTTTTTATTGTTTCAGATTCTTCATTTATGACCAGTGTTACACTATTGCCCATGTAACTGCAGAAACGGCTCAGTTTCATGGCATGATTATTAGCTGAGAACAATTCTGCACTTTGAAAGTAACATTCAAACATTTTAAAATGTTAATAGAAACGAGAGCACTATTCAGAGTCGGACAAAATTAGTAAAATTGCATGGGTGAGTAATTAATCAAAATACCGATTCACTAGCACAAGCAATGTACGTTATTTAGATAAAAGTCTTTAACAACACCTGTTTTACATCCATCGCATCAGAAAGTATACTGCTGAGTATTGATACATGCAACAGGGCACTACTCCCACTCCAAAAGCCTATTTTTACCAGTGCCTAGGACATTAACATTGCAACTGTAAAGAGTAAAACAAGGATCCTTCTGATAGCTTTAAGAAGCAAGCATCTGTAACAACACAGCCAACAAACAGTAGCCCGGAATTTGCATTCTAATCGTAGCGCAAGGGCATTTCTTTATTTGCAGGACAATCAGAATAAAATCGTGCAGACAGGAACAATTGCAAACATTGTACTAAAGACAGAGACTGTTTCCAGCCTCCCAGCACACTGCATACTCTACCCCTCTATTCTCTGCACAATCAAGTATACCGTAGCTTTTAGATGAAACAAAATAATGCATAACAGCTTCTCACCTATTTTAGCAAAAACAGCTGGTGTGGCAACCGTCCTACGTTTCCCATCGTCTGCGAGATTTGATGAGTTTCCTGTGCTAGGAAAGAGTTTTCCATTCCGAAAGACAATAAACTGTAGCTTGCAAGTGGAGTTATCAACAGATTGCCAGGCTGAAGACTGAGAGAAGACAGACTGTGGCAAATGAACTGAAGCTACTGCTACAGCATTCTGTACAATGAGAAAAAAAAAGAAACATTTAAAATGCAAATCACAACAGGGTTGCTTTCATGATGTTTTAAACTCCTGTACAAGAAATGTATGCTGCCTTCCTTTTCCAACAGTCTGGAAGCAACCAAAGAAGCACGGGCTGTAACCATGGGAATAGGATTGGTACAGTGCATATTAAAAGGGAAAACGTTTTGATTGAATGTGAGAGTCTATATGGTCAAGCTCCCTGCTGCAGAGGTGAGAATGGTTCTTACCGTGCCTGCTAGAGGGTCCATCAACACTGCAGATCTGATTTAAAGAGACAACCTCTACCAGGTTTTCTCCTTCACTTAAAATAGAATCAGACAACTTACATTAAAACATTTCTCCGAAAGGGTACTTAAAGGGTATAAAAATAATTTTATTATTAAAACAAATTACATCTGCAGAGAACTGCAAGTGCAGTAAACAACACAGTTTAGAATATGTTTTTCTTGCTTCATATAAGGAAAATCAATTAACTATGTTTTAGTCATGCAGGATTAAAAAATATTACAAACACTAATGTGAAAGAAGAAAACAAGACAACACTGGGAGAAAATGAATGAAGACTGTCAGATCACTATAATGGCTTTGAGTCGTGTGTTACATACCCTTTTACAAGCAGATAAATCCCTTACAGCAGAGCTACAAAATACACCAAACATAGTATTTTGAGGACTTCACTCATCAAGCATTTTTTTTTGTGCCAAAGTAGCAAACTAATCATTAAAGACTAAGATATTTACAAGGAGTAACAAATGATGAGCAATGGGAAAATAAACAGGGAGTCTGTCCTGAGCCTTGATGTGAAAAGTGTATGTATTTAAAAACAAACAAACTACAAAATGTTCTAATTTGCATTTCCCCCAAGGGCAGAGTATGGTTCTATGCACATAATTTACATAGATTACCACAGTTTGCTCATAGCACATGTGCACTACCTATTTCAGAAGTAAAACAATGATCTTCACAACAATGTAAAGAAACGTGACATTTAATATATATCCATGTGCTGGGAGAAATACACATGTGAGAGATAGAAGGTGTAACAGAGATCAGCAAACTAAAATGGGTATGAGAAGCATCTAGTGACCACAGAATAAATATGGAAGGAAGGCATGAGTAGTCAGTGATGTCATTTGAATGCTTAAATAAAGAGATAAAGACTTCTGTACACCATTTTCCTTTTACCATGTATATTTTAAGAAGGTTTTCAAATTTTAACAGTAAAAATGCAAAAACGTCCTTTGTAAAATAAGTATTCAATCTAAGCGATGCTGCTCATTAAAAGTACTCAGGAAAAAAAGACCAAATAGCAACAGAACATTTCTACATTAGAATTTGAAATTATTATGAAGGCTTTAATTGGTATTAACTGAGCTAAACATCAGGCACTCACCCTGAGATTGTTTCCACTGTCTAATTCGCTAAAGCTGTTATAATTGGCTTTATCTCATGCTTCTAAAAAAGACATATTTTACTCTATGATATCCCAAGTATCTGCATATGCTGAACCTCTGATGATACCATTTTGGCCTTAAAATTGCTTTTAAAAAGTATGCACAGAGTTTTTTTAAAAGTGTCATTTTTCAAACCCCAGATCACTGTTGAGGACTTATGTGAAGACACACAGATGTGTAAGAGAGGTTACGGTGCGATTATATTTATGCTGGATTTTTATTATTATTCTGTGCTGGAAAAAGCAACAATGATGACATATTAAATTACACTAATTACTCATTATACATAAAAAGAGAAAGATAGAAGCATATGAATAAGCTTATGATAATGAAACCGACAGCTAAAGGCACTGGGTTAAGCAGCAATGTGCTATGACTTGACAAAAGCAGCCCTACACAAACCAGAGAAAACAACAGGTTTATAGCACTTTTGCTAAGAGGGCAAATAATCTAATTTATTGTGGTTCTCTAATTGCTTCTCCATTGGGACTTACTGATACTAATGGGAAAAAGTAATGGTGTAGACAGAGCTTGCTTGTGGGACTGGGGAGGTGCAGAGTGGAAGCTGCTCCCACCTGAAGCACAGGGAGCTGGGGCTGGTGGCAATCACTGGGCTGGGCAGGACCAGCTTCCCCCAGCCCTTCCCTTTCCTCCTCACCAGTGCCCAAGCAGGGCTGGGCAGGACCAGCTGCCCCCAGCCCTCCCCTTCCCTCCTCACCAGTGCCCAAGCAGGGCTGGTGGCAGTCCCCAGGCTGGGCAGGACCAGCTGTCCCCAGCCCTTCCCTGCCCACAGAGACCCTCCAGCACCCAGCAGGGAGGGAGGAACCTGCCCACGGTGCCCCAGCCTTACCCGAAGATTGCAGCCTCACATCACAGGGCCAAGGTCGAAGGCAGGGAAGAAAAGCTGCAGACAGCCCACAGTGGAATTGGTGTGGACTGGTTGTGCTGCTCGGGCTGACTGAGCAAATCTCAAACACACAGCAACATCAAATTATATACTTAACAAAAACACACATTTACAGAGAATGCTTTCCTGATCAGACTTCTGGAGAGCATTTTTCCCTTGTTGTCTGCTCAAAATGAATATGAATGCCCACAAAACAAGCTATTTAATAAATTTCACTAAATTGCCTACAGTCACTTCCTGGAGTACAGTTTTATTGTGAATACTGCCCACTTATACTACCTGTTACTTCAATTTTGTTTTTGCATGCAGGCAGTCTGGTGGAGTGAAGGGCAAAGGGACGGGGTATTCCTTAACTGGACAAATGTACACATAAAGTCAAACTACTTGCTGCACATCAAATATTTACTTAGCAATTCCTCAAAATTAAACATCCAACTGTCTGCTACAGCGACATGCCTGCCAACAAGATCCTGTAGTAGGATGTTAATGAAAAATGCACATAGTGTGAAGGCCCACACATTCCCAGTGCTGTTTAAAAATATGAATAGATACATCATTTTCATCTAAGATGTGTGAGAATGTTCAATAGTATTACTTATTATTCACATGAGAGGGAGGATCTGAGCACTGAGGTAGTTTCTATTATTGTGGTAGAGGATGGAGGGAACCTGACTGAAGGTTCAGTCTTGTATTCTGCTAATCTTGTGTGAAGTGAAGCATAAGTCAGTTCCCCACTCTTGCCTCAGTTCCCCTCTCACTTAAGTGAGATTAAAATGATGGCATTTATTTTACCCTGTAAGATGCTCCAGAGTTCAGAGATGAAATACAATATCAGAACACATATTACTAAAACCAATGACAGCAACATCAAGTTTTGAGGGAATTATTGTGCTTCACATGCTTCAAAATTCACATAAATAATCTCATTTAATTTTTTTTCATTTGGGCACCATATCACCACATCACATAGGAACTAAACTATCTGAGCATGCTAGTGGCAAAATGCTGCCTGCACCTCTAAGAGAGAAAGAGCAATACAGACCCACCACAGGAGCAGAGCTTTACAGTGACAGCACTGGCACCTCATATTTTCCTGGAAAAGCTTACAGTTTGTGTCAGCATTTCACCAGTCAGGATTTAGACATTCTGTGAGTGTTTTCAAAACAGAATGTCCATAATCCCATCATGACTCCATTTCAGTTTTAGTCCTATTAACTGGATTGTACTAGCATTGATTACAAAAAGGGAATCCTGAACACAGTGTAGATTCTTCTAAGGAGCATTTTTCTTCTGGAAAATGCTTGTCTTTTAAAATGAAAGCCATTCATAGTCATACACCCATTTGCACACAAATATGATAGAAATTATGCAATTTTCAAACCCTCTGAAGTATCTTCCATGTCATCTGCCCGGATATCTGAAAATCTGCTGTGTGACCTGCAACCAGGGAAAGAGGGCTCATCAGCTCTAAACCAGCTCTTAGGATTTCCTGGGATGCCTCCTGGGGCTTCTGGCTCCTAGGAATTCTTGGAACCTGGTCAGCTTTCCAAAAAGCAGAATGAAAGGTTGTTTTAAACACTCTGAACCATAATTTGGATAATACAGTTTTCTAAGTACTTTTGAAGTTTTGGATTTTGTTTTAATTTTAGACCTTTTTGTGTATGTGTGTGTATGTAATTTTTCAAAAGATCTGAGGCACCAAAACAGAACCAATAAATCCAACTGTATTCTAAAAGTTTTAAATTTGAATTAAAAATCTCTTTCTAAAGCAGAAATGGTCCTCAGGATATTGAGAGCTACGGACACTTGCAACTTGTGCATGTGTAGCCCTTATTAAAAATGTTTTAAGGGAAAAATGAGAGATTTAAAGTGAAGTTTTTCCCTAGGCAGTTTTACTCTGGTAGCAGTCCATTCCTTATAATGAATGCTAGCATTTACAAGGAGTTTTTAAGTGTTTAGGAAAGACAGCCTCTTGCCTTAGGTGACGTTGTGATATGTTGGCCCTTCTACTTTCACAATTCCTTTAAGAGACCTGCTCCCATTTACTCTTGAAGCTTTGCTTTCCCATTACAGTGTTCAACTTGCCTAAAATTTAGCATAATACTGGGAGACCATACTCATTATCAAACAATCATTATCAAGAAACCTACTTGGTAACCACTGTGGAATGACAAAAATCAAACTATTTTCAGTAACTTTTCCTTGTGTATGCCTTGGTACTAGATTTGCTTTTGAGTTCAGGGACAGTATTTCTGTTTAAGATAAAATATATTTCATAGGAAACCATCCAATTCTTAGTCCTCAGAACAGTCATAAGGTATATTTTTCCAGTCAGCAATTTCCTTAACTTAAAAACCAGCACCTTAACAACAGGTCAGAGGAAGTCTGGAGGGGAAAAAAAAAGAGTAAATGAAGTCACCTATAACCTGGAGGAGAACTGGAAAAGCAGCTTCACTGTTTGCAGATTTCAAATAATCTGATAAAGTGGTGTAGAGATTCAGATGCAAGACACCATATATTAAATTACTAATATATAGGCAAAAACTAAGCACAAGCTATGTAAAATAGGCACAAGCTATATGAAGTTACAGTAAAAAAAGTAGAAACTAAGTTCTATAGGTAATAGCTGTATTATTAAATATGTATTGAGTCAACAGTGTGGTCATAATAAAATCAAGCAAATAAATTATTTATACATATATAATAGATTGTATTTAGTCCCTCAAATAAGACAGCAGATTCTTAGAAGCAATGGAAGATTTCAGCTTGTGGTTTATGTTAAAGATTTAGCTGTTAACAAACAGAAAGAGGCACAATTGTTGTTTTCAGCTGTCTCTCCTGATAGGTATTTAAACAACACTCCTTTGGAATTAGCGCAGCACAGAATATATGAGATAAGGACAGGCATTTGGCCCAGTTTTGTGAGGCTTTAGGTAGTCTATGCATGAGCTCTGATCTCTTTATCTGGCATGAAAAGTATCAACAAAAAGCCCCCAAAGTTTAGACCAGGTGGGAAAATACCAAATAAGGGGTTTGTAAAAACAATGAAAACAATGCCAGTTTGAAAATGCTTATACAAGACAATCAACTTGCCAGGTGCTAAAAGAAACAGGATTTTGGTTTTTATTTTTTAATGGGATGATACCAAACAACGAAAGTAGGAGTTCCCCAGCCATGCTAACTATAATCTTGCTACTAATTTGTCATAGTTTAACTGTGCTTTCTGGAGTGCTGTTCAAACACAAGCCTGGAAAGGCTCAGGGATGACTAGCAGGTGAAAAGCAAAGTTTATACAGATTCCCAGGATGAAATGAAGCAGTACTTCCAAAAATGCAACACGAAATCACCTGGCTACTGAGACAAAATTGCTAAGCGTGTTGGGATTATTATGTGATAAAGTCATTATACAGTAATTTCTGCAGTGTGCATCCATCTCAATTTGTGGAAAACTAAGTATAGAGTCCAAGATATCTTTGTTCTAGCCACGCATAAAAGGTGATTTGATGCACAGTGAAAATGTGGCATCAATAATAAATATATGCAACAGATACAGAAAAACTGATAATGTAAAATAATCTGATTGTCAGTAGCCCTTTTCCAATAAAAGTAAAAACCAAAAGTCTCCAAATTAAGATTTTATATTTCATATTTGAACATCTTGAAAACTTTCTAAGAAAACAAAAATATGTGCAAATCTACAAGCAACAATTGACCTGTTAATGAGGTATTGTGAAGGAAAAAGTGACCAAAAAAATGAAAGCTAAATTAAAGAAAAAGACCATGAAGGGAAGAGTAGGTTTACCAAAGGTAAATAATGCCAGACCCAAATGATAATTCTCCTCACTAAGTATTTTTCCAGACAGGGCAATACAATTCACCTGATTTCTTTTGAGACATTAAGAACTAGCAGCAATTAGTTTCAGGTGAATAAGGAACGAGCTACAATTGATAATACAATTATTTACTTTGAAAGGAGAAGACAGGCTGGAGTGAATATATCCAAAGTTTGTATGAAAATCAGCTTAAAGACTTCCAATTTTTGTTTGATGACCTTGAAACAAAGATGAATGTCATCTAAGACAATGTTCTAAATCATGTTTTACATATTTATAATGAGATTGTCTATTATAAAGTGGTGAAACAAGCCACTTTGGAAAGCAAAAGATAAGGACAAGGATGTGAAAGCACTGGTTGATCACAGGATGACTCAGAGCCTCTATGATTTAACAATTAAAAAAAAGGCTACAAATACAATCCAGAACATGCAAGATGACTCATTTCCATGTAAATATTCTGATTTTAAAGGCCTAATCAGAAATATAATACACA